>JBBPMX010000266.1:0-16971 GCA_038090515.1 Pulveroboletus cf. viridisquamosus | reverse complement strand
CCATGGCAGCGCTGAGGTGCAACACATATGTGTTGCAGGCCTCACAGTCACATTTGTGACGGAGGGTGGGCAAGTGGGGGTGGAAGATCTACCACCCAGGGGATGGACGATGGCGACGCTTGTTGCGATGAGTGTCGTGCACAGGCAACAAGGAAGGGTTGCAGTGCTGTTTGGCGCCACTGCTGATAGTGTGGCTGCTGTGGCAGCCAGCATGGGAGGCCGACCTTGCGGACGAGCCTCCAGGGGGTGCGCGATCATGCAAGAGGGATCGATGCCCTCTGGGGACTGAGAGACATGAGGAGAAGATGTTGGGGATGGGGTATGGCAGTGGCTATGCTTGGACATGCTAGGTGCACGGGATGGTGATGGTAAGAAGAGAGGAGGTGGTGGACATGATATAATATAAGTAAAATAAACTGAAAGGGGAAATGTTATGTAAGGAAATAAAAATGATCAGCGACGCGGGAGTGTAATCAGGGGTGGTGCCAGTTGTTTGGATGTGTGGCGTGTTTGTTTGTCATTGTTACTATTGTACCTACAGTTTGCCTTTGTTTTTCTTGTTTATCGTTTTTTTTTTTTTTTTTTTTTTTTCTGACCATGTCACGTGGGTTAATTTATTTGCTAGTGTTGTGGATCGATTGATTGATCAAACCACTACACTACCTACTTGGTGGGTTCATGCACCTCGGCGCACTCGTTGCCTTGTGAGGCAGCTGGCGTACATTTTGTACGCCATGGAGCTTGAGGTACCTGTCTAGGGCCTCAAGCTCATGACAATTGGAGCTGGGCTCCCAAGTGGAATCTCTGAGGTTCCACTTGACGAGAAAATGGGCTGTTCGGCCCTCCCAGCAGTGGGTGAGTATCTCGTCCACCAACCACTCATCGGCATCAGATGAGCTGACGTTGTAGAACATGTGTGCATCCCTTTTTGGGAAGAGCATGTCGTCATTCTGCTCATAGCGGCATAGCAAGGCCACATGAAATTGTGGATGGATATGCTGCTTCTGGAGCTCCTCAGGGAGTTCCAGAGTATAGGTGTCGTTAACACCGTTCTTTGCAAGGATCTTCATAGGTCTGATGTACTTGGGTACGAGCTTCCGAGCTCTGCCCTTTGGCATTGCCAAGTTCTGGGTTGATAAATAAACCCAGTTGTTGATCTGGAGGGCGGTTCCCTTCTTCCGCCTTTTATTTGTGTGGTGTGTCTGTACCACTCTGCTCTCTATGATGGCATCATGGGCCATCTCCAGGTTCTCCCTGGCCTGGTGCATGAACTTCTGGACACCTGGGGCGCTCGACACGGACCCTTGCAAGATGCATTGCATCAGGATGGGCATATGCCCATAGTTCAGTTTGAATGGGGTGAACCCAGTCGAACCACTGATGCTTGAGTTAATCGCAAACTCGGTAAGGGGCAGCTTGTCTGCCCAATCCCTCTGGTCAGGTTGTACCAGTGTGCATAGAATCTGGATCATATTCCGGATCGTGTGCTCAGAGGCACTGTCCGTCTGTGGATGGAACACCATAGACATTAGGAGTTTGACTCCCATCATTTGATGCAATTCGTGCCAGAATGCCGAGGTAAACTTGGCATCTTGGTCAGAGACTATCGTCTCCGGTAATCTGTGTAGCCACACTACCTCCTGCAGGAACTTCCCTGCAAGTTCGGAAGCCTGGACAGTAGTGCTGACTGGCACCAGGTGTACCATAGAGGTTAGGTGGCACAGGACCACCCACAGGTAGTCATGTCCACCGCTCGGTGGGAATGGTTCCACAAAATCCATAGCAATGGAGCCCCAGGGCCTCTTGGGCACAGGCAGATTGTGTAGTAGGCCCTGAGGCCGTTGATTGTTGGTCTTCACGACCTGGCATATAGGACAGGTTCGACAGAACTGGTCTACTTCTCAGCCAAGCCCTGGCCACCAATACCATCTGCGGATGTAATCCGCCGTCCTCTGGGACCCAAAGTGTCCCAGTGTCTTGTGTGCCTGGTCGATGACCAGGGCGGTGACTATGTCACCCTTGTACTTAGCTCGTGGGAGGCATAGTACCTCCTCCTCGCCATGATTTGTCATGTAGAGGAGATCCCCCCATGCAAGGAACCATGGGTGATGCCCCACCTGGGAAACGACCTTCGAGAAGGTGTCGTCCCAGTGTAAAACACTAATCCTATCCAGAGAGGATAAGGACTAGAAAAAGAAAGGGTGCGAGTATAGGACTCGACCCAAGGGAGGGGGACAGGAAAGACAGGCTGAAGTGAGTAGAGGACCTAGGCAGCTCCCTTCTCAGACAGACAGAAAGTGGAGGGAAAAGAAAGATCTCTTCTAGGTGTGATACACTGACTTTATAGTCCCGGGAATGCCTGAGGACTTCTATCTACGAGATGTAACTAATCCGGGGCCAATCGGCACCCAGCGGATATGTAAGCTAAAACTATCTGGACCAGATCAACACGGATCTGGTACTGGACGAACACGATCCAGACCCGGATGAACGGGCGGATTGTATGCATGAACTCGGACGAATGAAAAACAAAATGGAAATAAATGAAAGCAACTACAAAATATATAAACGGACCATGGGCACGATAGAGGACGCTTGAGGGGACCGGAAATGGCCTATATCACCGTAGAGGACTTCTGTCTCCTACACCAGTATCCCATATGGATAGCGTCTAGAAAATCAGGCGCAGTCCCGTATGAGATGGGTGGGGCCCTGGAGGTCTCAGCAGATTCGAGAATCAAGGGATCCTCCTCCGCACTAGCACGAGGAGTGTCCTCAACTCTCCTTTCTGCAGCTGAAGCCAGTTTCTGGGCTTTTACCAGGCGGTTCTCCCACTTTTCCTTCAGACATGAGCTCTGTCATAGTACTTCACTGATGGCGGCAAGCTTCAGCTCTTGCCATCAGTCAAGGGGAAGATCATCCCCCTCTGGATCTAACTGGGTGTCGGCACTTGCCCAGTCCGGTTCTTCATCGGAGGCCGTATCGCCCCCTTCACTCTTGTAGTAGCGAGACAGACAGTCTGCTATGAGGTTCTCAGAACCCTTCGCATAGACGATGGTGGCGTTGAATCGCGACAGGTAGTCAAGCCATTTGACTTGTCTACCAGACAGCTTACACTGCATCTTGAGGTAGCTGAGTGCCTCATGATTGGTTACAATCATGAATTTGAAGCTGAGGAGTTTGTCCTCCCACTTGAGGAGTCCCTCAATTATGGCAAGCATTTCCCGCTCAAATGTTCAGTAATTTTGCTGAGCATCACTCAGCTTTTTCGACATGAAGCCTGCAGGCCTACATGTCTTCCAGTCAGGCCCTTGCCTGTATAGTGCGCCCACCCCGTACAGGGATGCATTGCACACGAGCCATATAGGCTCATCCTTCCTCAGGTCGATTGGCCTGAGGATAGGGAATTTACATGCCAGATCCTTAATGATCTGGAAACACTGGTCGTGGATTCCTCTCCACTGAAACGGATGTCCGTTCTGTTGTATCCCGGTCAATGGCATAGTGTATGCCGACACGTCTGGCATGAACTGTGCCAGGTATTCCACCAGTCTGACGAACCGTTGGACCTCGTTCAGCGAGCGAGGGGTTCTCCAGTTCTGGATGCAGGACATTTTTTCCTTATCGGTGTGTACACCCTTCTGGTCAATTAAATGACCGAGGCAATCTAGCCTCTCGGCGTATAGATTGCACTTCTCCTCCTTGAGATAGAAGTTGGCCTTCACCAGTGTTTCAAACACAATCTGGAGGTGCCATTCATGGTCCTCCAATGTGTCACTATAGACGAATATATCATCCAGATAGACATATACGAAGCGTCCAATGTGATCTCGGAAGATCACCATCATTAGATGTTGGAACGTCACGGGGGCATTGCAGTCCCCCTGCTGCATGACCTGGCTGATGAAGGTCCCATATATGGTGGAGAAGGCCGTCTTCCAGACGTCCTCTGGCTCCACCCGGACCTGTTCATACATGTTGGACAGGTCAATCTTTGAGCAATACTTCGCTCGGGCCACATCCATTCGGATCTGGTCCTGATCTGGGAAGGGCATTACGTCCTTCACCGTGTTATCATTTCTCTTGTGGCAGTCTATGACTGTCCGTAACTTCCCACTTTTCTTCGGGATGCATAGCATCGGAGCGGCCTGTGGGACACTTTTCATTACCCACCAGCCCGCAGTGGTGTAAAATCAGATTTTATCCAACAGTTGCTGCTTCAGCGTGTCTGTGCAGCGTGGGAGATGGTAAGTGTATTGCTTACTTTCATCGACGAGCAGGACTCAGTGGTTCACCTTCCGCAGTGGGGAGAGTGCTTGTTTCACTCCTCCCAGTCAACTTTTGTATTTCTGGAACCATTGGTTCCATAGGTGGGGTATATCCTCCTCACGTAATCTCATGACTGTGAGCTGTAGTCGTTTTTCATTCAAGTTTTTTAATTTTGTAGTTTTTATACTACTCCCCCTCCCCTCCTTCGAGCCCTCACAAGGTGTTGACACCGTCGTAGGGTGCGAAAGTCAGTGGGAGATCAGGGTGGTGTTTGGGCGACGAATGCCCCTAGCACTGGACGAGGATTTGTCCAGAAGGGGGACGGTAGTGCCCCTCACAATCCACAAGTTAGATGCGAAGTTGACAATGGTGTGGTGTTGTTGTAGGAAGGGTATCCCCAGGATACAATCGTAGCGATCAATGTTAGCTACATCAAAATACGTGCAGGCGGTAAATTTGCCAACAATAACAGAAGATTCACTCCCATGGGTGATCTTCGAGCGGCTGCCTATGCAGCCCAGTTGCAGTGTGAGCTGTTGTGCGAGGGGGTATACCTCCATCCGGGTGACCTTCACAAATGTGGGGCTCACAAAATTGCCAGTACTACCAGTGTTGATCATCGTGTAGGCTGGACACCCATTGATGGTGATCCGGGCCGTCGCACACGCGCATAGTGCCGGTGTGATCACTGGTCGACTACTGGGGTTATCCCCAGGCCCCATCTGTGTATGCATTGCATACCTGAAGGAACGGGGGTTAACTTCCCCCATCGCACTCTGGTGTGCTACATTGAGTGCAGCCAGCCACACCTGCATGAGATCAGGTGGTCCATCCCGTGGGATGACCATCGACCCATGTGCGGTCTCAACCACTAGGTCATCCGGATACATTTTGATCCAGAGTGGAAATCACTCTATGAGCTCCTCTATGATTATATCGTACGATGTGGCAACTTCTCACCTGGTGAATGATGCACATGGACAAGCCTGTACTGCCTTGGATCTGAGGTTCCGAGCAAGGAATATGCGGTATCCCTCGAAGATGCAAACTTGTTTTGTGAGTTCAGTCATAGCTGCGTGGACACAGTCGATATCGAGGCCGTGTCCTGTCATCTGTGCGCGATCACACTCGTCCCAGCCTCGGTCGTACTCCCGTCAAGCATGCTCAGACGGATATGACTGGGCTGCGCTCAATGAGGGATCTCCCTCGTCAATATCAGCTGTGATATGGGTGATACGTCGCTGGCACTCGAGGCAGTCACTGCCCTCATGGATCACCCCGTATATTGGGGACCATGTCCATCTCGGCCAGGGGTCCTCATCCCCTTGTAACCCAAGGCCCAAAGGGGGTGAATCTCTATTGGCAATCTCCATTGCCACACATTGCACAGACTGGTCGTCGTCCAGCAGGTCGTGCATGGCACCCAAGTAGGCGACGGGTTCATCATCATCTTGGATGTCTGAGCACTCTGAATACAGCTTGAAGTGGTCATCAACTGCTCGGCCTTCATCAGCAGGGTCATCATCGACCCCCTCAGTAGCCTCTGCTACATGCTCAGGGTTGACAGGGGTCACTGCCTCATTGTCATGTTCAGTGTCAATACTGCCGGTCGGGGGTTCATACCCTTGTTCTTGTACATCTACAGCATACAGTCGCGGTTTTCTTGCTGGTGGTATATCCCTACAAGGTTGATTGCACTGGCTGGCCATATGGCCTTCCTTACCACAACGGAAGCAGGTGATACCCTGCATTCTCCCCTTATCCGGTGGTTGAGACTGTCCTTTCATCTGGGTCATCGGACCCTTTGACTGGGGAGCACCCGCTCCCACCTTGCCCAGACTTACAGTCTTAGGCAAGTCGGCCATCTTTCAATGGAACAGCGTGTTACCATGACGCATGAATTTGTGCATGTCGCCCGAGGTCCCATCGACCCTCTTTCCCTGTGGATACGAACCACTTCATCCTTGGGAGGTTTTCCCCCCAGAGCCAAAGTGGCTCGTTCTCATATGCAAGCTGATAGCCTTTTGGGTGGTTTCCATCCGCCGGATCTCCTTGAGGATCTCCTCGATGCTAGAGTGCTCAGCAGATATACCACGAGCCTCAAAGATACTATGGATTATTGTATGGGGCAACCCATGTTATGAACCGCATGCAACTAACTTTATTCTCACACTCCTTTTCACATTCTTTACCATTCCTTACGCTCCTTACGTCACGTGACCTCCACGAGGCCGATCACATGACCAGTCACGTGATACGTCCAGACCCTCGGCATCATCCATGACCTCATAGCCTCTAGGATTACACATTGACAAACCCCTAGACTACCCTAACCCTTATCTCCATCGGATCCCCACGGCATTCCTGCCATCTCCTAGATCTCCCGATCCGATCTAATCTCCTTCCCATGTATCATCTTATTTATCTAGATTCCCATCTCCGTGGATCTCAGATCCAGATCTCAGGGTTCGCCTCACGGCAGCCTTGCATATCTCATCTCCGCCCACACTTCCATTCTCTACCCACGGTCATTACCGTCCTTCCTTATGTAGCATAGCCTTATCTATTAGTTACCATGTATAGTAGTGTACTGCTTGGTCTGTGCGCAGGCCTGTACAATATATAAGGTGACGGTCCTAGCTGGCTAAACCCCAGCTTTGACCACTTGTCTAGTTCACCGTTTGTAGGCCCCTGGGACTTGGGTTAAAATCTCGTCCGCTAAGGGTTCTCCTCCGATTGGCTACGCTGGCACTTGTAGCTCCCCTGCCAGGGTTACGGTATCCTCTCTCTGCCGGCTAGCCTCGTTATCGGCTGTTGGTTTGGTTGTTTCTTCCGGCCGAAGGGTTTTCTCGTCCCCTTCGATGGCTGCTCGACGCAGTCATAACAACCCATGGAGGAACTTCCTCCTGAACGAATAATCATCCGGGGGCTGTACCATCCAGTACGCACGACACCTGAAGTCGTTGTAGAAGGCGAGGGCCCCCTTCTCAGGAGAAAACCTTGTGTGGTCGTACTGGTCCGCTGCATTCTGCGCTGAGGCCTTGTGCATGAAGCGTTTAAACAGCCCGGTGATCAGGTCCTCAAAGGACCAGAACCGGGTTACTCAATCCAGTGATTCGACCTCCTGGTCATACCACTAGGAGGCTAGGTCCTCCAAGTACAACCCTGTGTACAGTACGCAATCTTTGTTGTGATCCGGTCCGGTGACCTTGAATGTATGGAAGTACTTCAACAACTGGCTCAGCCAGTCGTTGAACTTCTCGAGGTCATCCTGACCTCTGTACTTCCCTGGTTTGGGTGGATTCATCACCTTCACCTCAGGCCCTACTGGGCCAGTCGGTCGCCCGACTTGTTCCCATATATGCTGCGCGTATTGCTGCTGCATGTAATCCATGTAGTGTGCGTTACCAGGGGTGAATCCCCTGAGATAATTCCGATGATGAGGTTGTCCAGCAGGCTCACCTCCGCCACTCCTCATGTCGGATTGGCCATTGGATTGGCCATTGGATTGACTACCATCATCCAGATCCCCTGGATCATCTGGGTCGTTTGGAGGTCCCCCATTGAGGGGTCCTCCCTGTGGAGGGTCACCCTCCTCTGCATCAGGTCGCCTGTGAGACCGTTCCTCCTGGTGTGGGGCAGGTAGTCGGCCCTTATTGGTGTCACAACCACAGTCTCCCTGAATGGGTCCATTACCAGACGGTCGGCTGTCCCCTGCAGCATTATTCGCTGCTATGGCATGATCTCGTGCCATTTGATGCAGGAGGGCTCTTTCCCTCTGTCCTGGGGTGCTGTACAGATGGCGCATGATGTCGGAATCCCGACCCAAGAGGTATGCTGGTCAATTCAGCATATTAGGGGCGAGGCCCTGTTCTGTCATCATGTGACTAGTGGGGGCACTTTGGCTACGGGACGTTGCTGTTCCTTGCCTCACTGGGCTGCCTGCCTCGCTATGGGACATGAGGTCCGCCTTGATGGGTACTGGGCTTATTGCTCGGTCAGATGTCCCATTGTCATCTGCAAATCTTCGTCACAATCATTCCAGCATCGCAGCATTATGCTGCCTGGGATTTATCCTGTGATTGTGGAACCCCTTGGGTCCCACGTCGTACCTCAACCATTGATGTTGCACGTTCATGAGGAACTCGTTGATGGTGGCGAGGGCCGTTCCGGGATCAATGGGTACATTTCCCTCAGATTGGTCCCTCAGCGGGGGCGACATGCCCCCCATGTAGGCCCATATGATTGGGCTCTCGGCCCTCAGGCCTGGTGACACCTCCAGCAAGGTCAATGAACGGTTGATGTTCTTAGGTTGCAGGGTTAATGGGCTCATAAGGGCGGGGTCAGCTTCCACTGCCCTTCCTCTGCTGTCCTTGATGCTGCTCAGTGTCTGGGAGGCCTGTGCCTCCTCTGCTACTGCTGTGCCAGGCCCAGGTTCCATGTTCAGTCCCAGCGTCTGGCCTGTTGTCAGGGTTTTTACCCCCTTCTTGACGACCTTAGGATCCCTCAGGATTTCCTCGGGAGTCCTGGGTGGTTGTGAGCTACCCGTTGAGGGGTTTTCTCCTCATCCTGACAGTCTGGTTACCATCAACTTTGCTTGGCTGCAGGTCACTGTGCGGCTCATCGTGAATACACATTTTCGCACTTCAAAAAATTGTAAGGTTGCTGTATTGGGTGCTCTGCACCCTGTCCTCACTCCTTACTCACACTGGTGAAGTGTACCGAGTGGTATTCACAGATGAGTAACATAGGAGTAATATATATGAGGATTGGCCCGTCACCAGAACGGACCTCTCCTTTTTATCTACCTACTGTGCATGTGATTACCTCGTATCACATGCGCTCATAAGTGCGCAATCAGGGGTTATTACCCTATTTAGTATCTACAGGGGCTATTGCCCCTTACACTACACCAAGATCTCAACATTCCCACTTCTTCATGAAGAGAGCCTTGACCTCATTCACAATCTCTATGCTGGGACCACAGAACATGGCATCATCTACATAAACGATTGCAACAACCATATGGGTGCCATGTTTTCTGTAGAGAAATAGGCCAGCGTCTGACTTAAGGCATTCGAAGCCGAGTTCTTCCATGGATTCATTGAGGGCCTTCCACCATGCCAATCCAGCCTGTTTAAGGCCATATAATGCCTTGAGTAGGCGGAGGACCTTGTCCTCTTGACCAGGAAGTTTGAATCCCTCTGGCTGTTCCATGTAGATCTCTTTATCCAAGTGGCTATATAAATAGGTGCTGCAGACATCTACAGCCTCGATATGCCAGTTTTCCAGGGCAGCTAGTGCAAGCATAAGCCGCACTGTCTCGAAGCACACAACTGGAGAGAATATTTGATCAAAGTTGAGTCCTTCAATCTGGGAAAATCCCATCGCAACTAATCGCGCACGCTTTTGACTGTCTGGTTTGACATTAAAGACCCATCTGTTCTTAATGACCTGCTGATTTTTTGGGCAGTCTACTAGTTCATATACGTCTCGCTTTTTAAGCATCTCCAGCTGCTCACGGCAAGCAGCCTTCCACTCCTTCTGGTCTGCAGAAGATAGTTTAAGAATGTCCCTGAAAGTCCATTCACGAATTGGCTTTGATCCTGCAGAATCAGCCGATGCAATCACCTTATTCAATAGATATATGACGAGGTCTGCTCCCCCTTCCCAACACAGCTTCTCAACATCCTCCTCACTAAGAGCGGTGGGAGATGATGGAGATGCAGCATCTTTGGGTGGTGAAGAAGGGGTGCCCAGGAAGTGACCCAGTATATTCTTTGTTGGAGCTGGAACCCTAGAAGGGCCAGGCTCAACAACATCGCGCCACCAAGAGGTATGCTCTATATCCTTTAGCTGATCCACTGGGTGTCGGTCATCACCATACACATTGTCGGGCCACCTGGGCACATGACATTCATGCTGAGGGCGAAGTGGAGGAGCAGGCATAGGAGGGTGAGGTTCCTTTCGAGGTCAGCAAGGAGGGGATAAAGCACGTCTAGGCGATGGAGTACATGGAGCGGATGGGGGACTAGGAGGTGGAACAAGGGGAGGAGACAGTAGACAAGGAGGTTAAGGATGATTGTGGTCCTCATGACTGACAGGAGGTGGCGCTGGGAGCTGCACATCAACTCCGTCAGGAACAGGGATTTGGGCAGCAGGTTGTCTGCGAGTTGAAGTTTTACACTTTGGGAATTGCACTTTATCAAAATGAGCATGTGCAGATGTGAAAATGACATTTGTGGGAGAGTGCATAAAAATATAGTTGCTCTCATGTCCAGGAGCAACACCTAGGTACACCATAAGCTCTGACTTAGGAGCCATCTTGTTGGTGCACACATCCTGAGGGATGAATATGTATGCTGTGCATCCAAACACACGCAAGTGGCTAATGTCAGGCTTTTCCTTGTAAAGGAGCTCATAAGGGGTACGCCATTCATATTGGTGGAGCGGTGTCCTATTGTACAAATGACAAGCATGTGTCATCGAGAATTCCCACCAGCTATCAGGAATGCAAGCCTCAAGGTGCATAGCTTCCAATTTGTCCATGGCAGTGCACATAAAGTGCTCAGCCTGGCCATTCTGCTATGGAACATGTGGAGTGCTCTGGAATACACAGATCCCATTGTCGGCCAAGAGCTTATCAAAAGCATGAGATTTGTACTCTCCCCCTGCATCAGACATCCATCCTTTGACTTTGGCAGAAAACTACGTCTGAACCATTGGTAAAAAATGTTTAGTGACCGTCAATGCAGCATCTTTTGTGCACAAAGAGGTCATCCAGGCAAAGGAGGTGTAATCGTCCACAAATGTGATGACATATTTGTAGTGGTGGTACAATTCGATGGGGAATGACTTTATGTCAGAGTGCACAAGCTCGAATGCTTGACTGGCTCTATGCACATCAGGTGGAAAGGCACGATTGGGCATCTTGCCCATAGCACAGCCAGGACAAATAATGTCCTCCTGTGGTGTGGATGTCTCAGGGAAGTCTTGTGTATGTTTTTGCGCATACTTCTGGACCTCCTTAGAGGGGTGACCTAACCAGCAATGTAATGTTTCCCATGTTGGCTGAGTGCTAGTATGCATATCTTTAGAGACATCTGCTGACTCCAGAATATACATGTTAGGGCCTAGTTGGCCAGGAGTGAAGGGCGCCAAGATGTCGCCATCTCCATATGTAACAGTAATCTGTTGAGCATCACCTTTAACTTTGGCACCTTTGCATAGCAGTTGTCCTAATGACACGAGGCAAACTTTGGAGTTGGGCAGGTGCCCTACATCATATAACTCCAATATATGACATTTGCCATCAGCATCAAGCCAGGGAACACGAATAAGACCTGTGCCAACAACCTGTAAGATATTGGCAGCAGTATGAACCGATATTTGGTCCTTCCCCTTCAAAGGAACATACTCAGAAAAGTCTGAGCAATGGGGAGTAAAATGCAGTGATGCACCAGAGTCAAGAATCCAAAATGGACGATCAGGCTTTCCACACTGTGTGCACAAAGATTGGGAACCATGGGCACAAACATGCTCACATTGGCTCAGTACTGATACATTGGAAGTATATACAGTACTACTCAGTTCTACTACATTGGTTCGCGCATAGGGAAAAGCAGCAGTAGCAGATGAGTACTGGTGCAATAATGAATAGGAATGTACTAACCTGAGATCCTCTTGGTCATAGTGACCTTGGACCTTGGTCTCAGAACCATAGATATCCACCGCATCATCGGTATCCCAGGAGGTGGATGGAGCAGCCATGATGTGGCACTTTCGGGATTTCTTCTAAGAACAAGTTGGGAGCCTCACAGCAGGGGTGATATAAGTGGAGGAGAAGGCAGGGGCATCAAGCATTGTAATAGCCTCTGGCTCATAGGACAGTGACAACGATAAAGAAGGGCTGGACAAATCAAGACATTCGAGGAGGGGGTGCACCAGATCAAGGGACCGGATGGTCTCAGTGATAGGCTGGATCTCAAGCCGATGGGCGAGATCAAAAGCCTTGGTTATTGAATCAAAGGCAGGAGGCCCTTGAGTTCCTTGGTACCGCTGGGCAGGCTGGTGAGCAGTAATGCATGGATCAATAACAGGAGAAGAGAAAACATAGGCTGGCACTACAACAACTGATGCAAACTGCGTCTCATCCTCTACAAAAGAGAGGTGATTGTGCTTAGCAGCCTTGCCAGCATGCTTTCCATGAGGTCATTTCTTCCTTTTCCTGTCTGCGCTGTTATCCTCCTGCTGCCCAGAAGGCACTGGAGAAGACTGCTACTGAGACTTGAAGGAGGGATTATCCTCTCCCTTGCGCTTGACAGCGCTGATCTTCTGGGCCTGTTGGGTCCCAGATGCACGAGCTTTGTCACCCATAGCGGAGCACTGCTCCTAAGAGAGTGTGGCAGCGGCCACAATTTCCTCAATGGTTGGTGGGATTGGGTTCCCTTTCATATCCTTCTTCTGCGCAAGCATCTGCGCAACCATGTCGGGTAGTTTCAACATAAGGATCATTGCTTGGATCTTCTCAGGTACTTCGTACTCCACACTCGCCAGCTTGGCATAGTGGTTCTGGATACGCTGGAGAGCATTTCCAGGATGCGAGTTGGCAGGAATAGTGGTGTCCATCATGGCCTTGAAGTTCCCATAGACCTGGAAAAGGCCTGCAGACGTGAAGTTGGCCTTGAGAGCCTTAATAAGGTCCTTAGCAACGGTCTGAGAAGAGTACTTCTGCTGAAGGATTGATGACATAGTCATCAACATAGAGCCAGTGATACAGGAATTGGCCTCATGCCACTTGATGTAATAGTTCTGGATCTCGCTATCGAAGTTGTCTCCAGAAGGAGGGGTGTCAGGCTCAGGGAAGTCAATACACCACATGCACCTGAGTGACTGTGTATAGGCAGTGATGGCAGGCCACCAAACAGCCCAGTTGGTGCCAGTGAATATAGGGACACAAGCAGCGGCAATATTCGAAAACATGGTAGTTCTACAGTAGGCAAAGTGCATTAGAATGACATAGTTTCCCCATAGTATCTAGCATAGTGCAGCTATAAGCAGCACAATCTGATGCTAGAGTCATGCTCAAGCTTTAGATGCAGCATGGTAAGGGTGAGCCCACCAGCGGCAGTGCTCAGTAAGAGATCTCCCTTATCAATATCAGCCATGATATGGGCGATATGTCACTGGCACTTGAGGCAGTCACTGCTCTCATGGATTACCCCATATATTGGGGACCATGTCCATCTCAGCCAGTAGTCCTCATCCTCTTGTAGCCCAGGGCCTGAAAGGGATGAATTCCCATTGGCAATCTCCATCACCGCACATCGCACAGGCTGGTCATCGTCCAGTGGGTTGTGCATGGCACCCAAGTAGGCAATGGGTTCGTCGTCCTCTTGGATGTCTGAACACTCTGAATATAGCTTGAAATGGTCATCGACCACTTGGCCTTCATTGGGAGGGTCATCATTGGCCTCATTAGTAGCTCCTGCTATATGTTCTGGGTCAGTAGGGGCCGTTGCCTCATTGTTAAGTCCAGTATCTATTGTTATGAATCCCCTTGCACCTAACTTTCCCTTCACACTCTTTTTACCACATTTCTTCTATCCTCACACTCCTTACATCATGTGATCTCCATGAAGCTGATCACATGACCAGTCACATGATGAGTCCAGACCCTGATGTCATCTATGACATCATAGCCTCAAGATTGCCACATGGCAAACCCTAGACTACCCTAGACCCTTATCTCCATCAGATCTCCACAGCAATTCTGCCACCTCCTAGATCTCCCAATCCAATCTAATCTCCCCTATGTATCCATTAGTATATATTGGATAGAGACTTATATATGGATGTGAAACATAGATCTTAGTAAGAGTCTGGAGGATGGATGCTAAGTGTACCAGAGCTATGCTCCTAAGCAAAGCACAGGGATGGAGGATGACAGAAGGTGAGACTAGCAGCTATGTACTATAAGCGAGAAATGGAACATAACATAAGAACAAGGAGAACTATGTAAATACAGAGTATCCAGAATGTTAGAGGTGTGGACTCATCAAGAACACACCAGAGATCATAGGAGATGGATCTGGAGTTAAGTCCAGAGTTGGAGCTGAGGATCCAGAATGGACACATATGACATTAGCCCCTTTGGCTGACCAGAGTCTGTGATCATCTTTTGCATGAGTCCTCATTTAGACATATCTGGATTAGATTGCAATATGATAGTATCATGTTGTTGCTATTGTTTTCCACCATCTGACTTATTTCAAAAGCCTTGAGTGCATCTGGGGGTAGCGAGGCATGGAATGAGGAGTTGTTGAAGATGAAAAGTGAGGATATATGTATTTCATTGTGAATACTGATAGCTTCTTTCATCTGGTCAAGGAGATTCTCGTTTATCCACCATGGGTCTCCATTGACACCCAGAAAAATTATTCATCTCACATCTTTGATGATTGATCCATTGTTATCCCATATGATCAGGTGCCCACTTTGACTACTGATAAGGTCAGAGATGTGAATTAGTCTTCCTTGTCCTTTTTTTCTAAGGAACTGCTTGCCTGCATGGAGCCTAGTTAATGGTGAGTTGAAATCATTAAATAAATTATAAAATCATGATTACCATGCATTACTTGTATTGTCATTAGCATGAAAGGAAGACTTATCATGAAAATATTCCTTGATTGGCCATTCATCTGGTTTTAGCTTGGGTTCAATCCAAATGAGGTCAGGACCATTGAAATGTACCACTCATCTTTTGTATTCCTGCATAGTAGGTAAGAAGATCTCTTCAATTTCCTCTGGGCCCTCCTGTTCAACTCCAAAGTCCCTTAATGAACTCCTACATGAACTCCTACAACTCCTATATAGGAGTTGCCAATGTCCTATAGGAGCAGTTAGAGATAGATAGGAAGGTCGGACCTGTGTTCAATGTCATGTTAGTACTCACTTCTTATATCATTCCCTTATCCTATCTTTGTTTCATCCCCATTTCATAATTTCATGCATTTTCCCTCCCTTTTTACTATTTCCTTATGAAGATCACTTGCTTTACTTCAGAGTTGATCAGACTTTACACTCACATCTTCATCCACTTTATATATGTATATATTCCATTTTACTCCTGGGTTCCCCTCAATTGTTCTTGCTACTCCTTAAGCAGTGGCTGAGGTGAGTGCCAGTTTTACTTTACCTTACCACTGTTGCTAATTAGTGTACTGGGCAATTACTACCCTTTACTTAGATTTTTCACAGTATATGTCTTTTCATATTACTGTTTTTCACCACCCAAGTTTGATTAGCCATTATCATGCAGTGCACTTACAAATTGGCTGTTTAGGTGTGATTCCCAGATTTGGAAATATTGTTTCATTAAGTGCATTTTGGAGTACATAGGGAGTCATTTTCTGTAAGGGGCAATAGCCTCTGTAGAGACTAAATGGGGTAATAACCCCTGATTGCATGCTTACAGGCACATGTAATACAAGAGTAATCACATGCACAGTATGTAGATAAAAAGGAGAGGCCCATCCTAGTGATGGGCCAATCCTCTTAATATACTCCTACATACTCATTCGTGAATAGCCACTCAGTTCATTTCACCCATGTGAGTAAGGAGTGAGGACAGGGTCCAGAGCACCCAATACTACAACCTTACATATTTTTGAAGTGCAAAAATGTGTATTCATGATAAGTTGCATAGTAACCTGCAGCCAAGTGAAGTCGATGGTAATCATACTGCCAGGATAAGGGGAAAACCCCTCAACGGGTAGCTCTCAACTGCCCAGGACTCCTGAGAAAAACCTGAGGGATCCTAAGATTGTAAAGAAGGGGGTGAAAACCCTAACAATACAGTGAGGTACAAAACTGTTACAATGTTTGGTATTTTTGGAGTGTGTGTGATGTAGTATCTGAGGGTGTGGGAATTTCGCTTAGCTTTAGTTGGGGCGTGGGAACTACTAACCCTTGGCTACAAATGTTGTCCCTGAGTCATGTGACCATGTGTGAATGCTATGGAGATATACCCATTTTAATCCATATATATCATTGTAACAGTTTTGCACCTTTTGATAATGGTAGTAGAATTCTTGGTAAACAGTAGGATAGTTGGTGTTTATTTGGCATACAAACAAATATACACATGTAAACATTATGTCTGAGTTTGAATTGGCTCTTACACTTCTTTGTTTTCAACCACTATCATCATGCGACTCTCTCTTCTACTCAAAAGAATACCATTCTATCACAGCTTGATACTAGTCATTCTACTTGCTCTATTGCCTCTTCTACTGGTCTCAGCATTGCTACTGTGTCCAGACTTTGTTCCAAGGAGCGTTCCAACCTCCAAAAGTCTACTGGAGGTTGCCCATCAAAGCTCTCCCCTTCCAATATTCGCCATGCTATCCATTTTATTTTATCCCAGAAGGCAGAAAATGCAGTTCAAGTGACCAAAACTCTCTCAGGGATCACCAATCAGCCTCTCCATCCAAGCACTACTCATCGATACCTTAAAAAAGCTGGAATGAAGGCTGTAGTCAAGATCAAACGACCTCTACTCTCTACAAAACATTGTAAAGCACATTTGGACTTTGCCTATGCCCATAAAGATTGGACTCTGGAGGACTGGAAGAAGGTGATATGGTCTGATGAGACCAAAATTAATCATCTAGGCTCAGATGGGCACAAATGGGCTTGGAA
>JBBPMX010000265.1:0-17029 GCA_038090515.1 Pulveroboletus cf. viridisquamosus | reverse complement strand
TCCGAACCGCATTCAACCCCCACCACCTCCGGTCGAAGTAGATGGCAACCCGGAGTACGAGATATCGGAGATCCTGGACACCAAGTTGGACAGACGAAGAAAGAATTGCAAGCTGTTGTATCTGGTATGTTGGTCCGGATATGAAGGAACCGATGAAGAAACTTCGTGGTTACCAGCCACAGAGCTCAATCATGCTTCCGAACTCGTCTCGGAATTCCACCTCCGGTACCCGGACCGACCCAGACCTCATGTGGCTTGACAAGCAACTCCTCCAATTTTCCGAGGTACTACTCTACACCTCTGTGTCTACCTCCAACTCCGCATCCACTCTTCTCTCGCATCTCTCCACCTCCTTTGCCTCCGCAGTCAACCCCTCCAGCTCCTCCTCCGCTAAAACCACGTCCTCCGACTCCACCTCCGATTCCACCTCCAAACCCCCTCCGTACACCTCCTGCATCTTCAACTCCACCAACCTCTCCAGCAGATAATTCTGCCGGTCGAGGCGATGGACGATGCGATGCATCTGCCCCCTGAGCTCCCTCCCCATCCTCTCCACCTCTGCACGCACCTTCTTACGAGGCAACTCCGCCTCGCTCTCCACACGCTTCCTCCGACGCTCCGGCCTCCCGTCTCCGCCTTGGTCACAATGAGCCCGGGTGGTCCGACATTCTGAGCACGAGGTAGTCTTGCCAGGTCCGGGCACACACTCAAGACCACGTGTCGCACACCGCGAACACGTGCGCCCCTTGCCCACCCCGGAACCCTGTGTGGACTCTATGTCCTGGGCCTGCCTTGGGATCAGTCGCAAACATTCCGGCCCCTCGCCACTCACCCATCTACACGCTTCCTCCTCCTGGTGCTTCACCTCCGCGGTCCACCGCACCTCCTCCTCGTGCTTCCGGCGCTCCTCCCTCTCGGTCTCCTGGCAAAGGCGCTCCTCAGCCAGCCTCTTCTCCTGCATCCGGCGGCGTCGCTCGGTAAACTTGGCAACCATCAGGTCATCTCCATCCCCACTGATCTCGACAAGTTGCTCATCCGACCAGTCACAAACATTGGGGAACTCCTCGATCATGGTGGTAGTGGTTTAGGGTCATGACTCAAGCTCCGTCCAGACTCCGCTCTTCCGCTTCAGATTGCCCCGCACTAATGGCCTTCATGGGTTCAGGCCTAGAAGGGGGATACTGTCATATCCATCGAATCCGGTACTCCGGACTCAACTCCGGACAACTCCGGACACCTTTCCTGCGACCTCCGGTGTGTTCTCAATGAGTCCACATTCCTGACACCCCAGACCCTCTGTATTTAGCATTCCTTGTTCTTAGTGTTACGCTCCATTCTTCACTTACAGTACATAGCCACTAGCTTCACCCCAGTTCACCCTCTGTCCCTGTGCCCACTTAGGAGCACAGCTCCGGTATACCTAGCATCCGCGCTCCGGACTATTAGTAAGACCTATGTTCTACTCCTGTATATAAAGTCCCCGCACTTGTAGTAGATACTCCAGTTTGAATATCGACTTGGACAGTCTCCCAAGCTCACTCTGACCCCCTTGAGTCTCTAAGACTCTCTTCTGAACCATCCTCAGCCTTATTGCTTGCAACAAGACCAATCCAACCTCCTCTGCCCATTCTGAAATTACAGGACACCCCCGGAGTTGTGACAAGGGCGCACCACATATGGTGAAGCCAAGTCCTGCTTGAACTCCGGAATTCCGGAGTTACCTCCCAGAGACCTCGGTTCTAACAAAGACCAGACTTGTGTCCAATGGCATATCAGTACACATTTCTTATGTTATTCCTTTACCCTATCTTCGCTTCATTCTCATTCCATAATTTTGTGCTGTTTCCTCTCCCCTTCCACTATTCCCTTATGGAGATCACTATGAAAGATTAAGAGACGAAAGCAGCATGCGGCTATCGAGGGACAGTGGTACTCAGTCGCGTGCAGGAAACAACGGACTGACTATTCACCTATCGAGGGACAGCAGTACTAGGTGTACATGAGTTCGATAGGTATGATGCATGTGATAGACAAATGCTCACCTCAGTCGCATGCGGGAAACAATGGACTGAGGCAAGAAGAACGAAGGCTATCTACTTAAATACCTAGAGGTGCGAGCTGTGGTCTCATGAACAAAGTACTTGTATGACAAGGGCACGCTCTGGCCTCTTGAGCTAGCGCGGGTTGAAACAAAGAGGTACAATATGATAAGTGAGACTCATAGAACAAAGGAGACTGACATTTCATGTCTCGGGTGGCAGCAGCACGCTTGCCCGAAATCCAACACTCCCCCTCAAGCCGTGCGCAGCCCGAGCTCCGCAGCAAAGTGCTTGACCTTGGGGGATGGCAGTGCCTTGGTGAAAACATCGGCAACCATGTCGCCAGTGGGGCAGAAAATGAGACGAAGTTTTCCATCGTCAATGATCCAGCGAATGAAATGGAAATGCACATCGATGTGCTTGGTGCAAGCGTGGTACTGATGATCTTTTGCGAGCGCGATGGCAGACTGGTTGTCAGAGAAGAGGGTGATGGGCTGCACCAATGGGGTGAAAATCTGCGAGATGAGGGTTCGGAGCCATAGTGCCTCCTTGGCAGCATGCGTAGCGGCAACGTATTCGCTCTCAGTCGTTGAGAGCGAGACAATTTCTTGCCTTTTTGCACTCCAGGAGACTGCCCCTCCATCAAGGAGGAAGGCATACCCTGAGACGGCTCGGCGATCCTCACTTACACTTCCATCAGCATCCGTGTAACCAACTAACTCTCTTCCCGCTCCTCCATAGGTGAGTCGTAGCGCTTTTGTTCCTAGCAAGTAACAATAGACACGCTTCACAGCATCCCAATGTGGCAATCCAGGGTTGCTAGTGAAACGCGACACGGTTGATACGGCGTATGCGATGTCAGGATGTGTGACAAGTGCCGCATAGCTAAGGGAACCAACGGCCTCACTGTAGGGGATATGCTGCATGGCGGCATAGTCAGCTGATGACTTGGGCGACTGCTCACTTGTGAGCTTTGTGTTTGGATCCATAGGTGTGGACAAGGGCTTGAGCTCTTCGAAGTTGAAGTGGCGAAGGATGGAGTCGATGTATGATAACTGGGAAAGGGAAATGGAGCGTGTTGAGCGATCACGTGTGACCTCAATACCTAGCAACCAATGGAGCTCCCCGAGGTCGGTCACCTCGACGTGTTCCCTGAGTCGACGTTTGAGTTCGTCTACGAGCGATAGCGATGTGGCAGCAATTGTGCAGTCATCGACATGTACAACCACAATGACAAGTGCTTCACCGTTCCGCTTGATGAAGACAGCTTGATCGACCTCGCATTGTGTGAACCCAATTGACTTGACTAGGATGTCGACCAGCTTCTGGTACCACCTCCTTCCACTCTGCTTCAGACCGTACAGTGTCTTTCGAAGGCGGCAAACCTTGTGTGGGTGAGTGGGATCAGCGTAGCCAGGGGGCTGCTTCATGTAGATGGTCTCGCGGTCATTTAGCTCACCATTCAGGTAAGCCCCTTTGATATCCACCTGGTGCAGCTCCAAATCAAGTCGAGATGACATAGTGAGAACGGTGCGTATAGAGGCAAGCTTGGCGACGGGGGCATAGGTGTCGAAATAGTCGATGCCAGGTACTTGAGAGAAACCTTGTGCTACGAGGCGTGCTTTATGACAGACCACGTTTCCAGCGGCGTCCTTCTTTGCTCTGAAAACCCATTTCGAACCTACGATGTTTGCCCCTTCAGGTGCGTCGGCAAGTTCCCATGTCCCAGCGTTTCACAGCGTCTCTAGCTCCTCCCTAATTCCATTCTCCCACTGTAGCCAATCAGGTCTGCGCTTGGCTTCAGCAAGCATGGCAGGTTCAAGTGCCTCGGCAGCAGCAATTGCATCGTTTACAAGCAGGGTGAGTTCTTGTTCATCATAGTCATCAAAAGCAGCTAAGATCTGCTTGGCCATGCCCTCCCCCTCAAAGGTGGTGGGCCCCAGGGCATTTTCAGCAACAGCGTCAGGGATTTGGACACCACGGGGTGGTCTCATGTTGGCAGCTTTCCCATTGATGATGTCAAGAATGCGCTGGCTGGGCTTTCAGATGTAGCGAGTTTGAGGCTCAACAGGTAGGGGAGGCAGTGGTGTGGGCTTGTCAACGAGTTCAGCAGTTCCTATAGGGGTTTTGGGTTGCATGGCGGCAGCAGGAGGTGCCAGTGTGGGTGGTGGCCTAGGCTTAATGGAGGCAGGAAAACGGGCCAAGGTGGCATCGTCCAATGGTGGTGAGTCACTCTCCCCCTCGAGGACACCTGGTGGAGGGCCGAAATAGACACCCTGTTCCACAGTGACAGACTGCTTACCCGGCCAGTACACACAACAGGCATTCTTGCTGCTGTCATCAATGCCCATCCACCACCCAATACTAACACAACTGCCTAGCTTAGTTCCGGTCTCTGTGCGTACGTACATGGGAGAGCCCCACTCTCAGAGGCAGCCCAAGTCTGGCTTCTTACCAGTTGCGGCCTCCAAGGGGGTGGCACCATCAAGAACCTTCGTGGGTGTCCTGTTCTTCAGCCATATAACATGCCGTGCTGCCTCTCCCCACAGATTCTTTGGCAGGCCGCTCGCATGCAAGAGTGCACGGACCCGCTCAAGGATCGTCCGATTGAGACACTCGGCAACACCATTATGTTGCGGGGTATCGTGGGCGGTCAGGCGCTGGATTGTACCATGTTGTGACAGATAAAGTACGAACTCCTTGCTCTGGTACTCGCCTCCCCGGTCAGAGTGCAGCAGCTTGACCTTCGCAGACAGCTGTTTGTCAAGCCAGGCTTCAAAGCCTTTGTAAGCGGGGAACATCTCGCTCTTCTGTCGGAGGGGGATGAAATACGTGAGTCGCGAGTGGTCATCAGTGAATGTGACATAATAGCTCTTCCCTCCCAAAGACTGGACCGGTGCAGGGCCCCAAACATCAGAGTAGACTTTGTCACCAACATGCCTAGCGCGTTCTCCGATGCATTCCTTTGCAACTGGCTTGCGAGTGGCCTTGGCATAGATGCACGACTCGCAAAAGGCAAGCTCATCTTTCGCATCATCCAATCTGATGCCGGTGACCAGTCCCTTCTCGACTAGACGGCGAGCCACAGCTGGAGCAATATGCCCCATCCTACGGTGGAGCTCCATGATGGTAGCCTTTTCAGTTGCAGTGCAGGCAGTGTCATGGTCACGTATGACACGATATAGACCTCGAGACGAATGTGGAATCCTGCTGATGGTCTCCCCGTCTGGGTCGCAAATGGTGCAATACCCATCTGCAAATGTGGTTGACAATCCATCCTTGTCAAGGCGGCCGACAGATACAAGGGTATATCCCACTTCAGGTGAGTATAGCACTTCGGTGAGGCGCAGCTTGGTAACATCCAGCCCATTCGGCACTTCGACGACAATGTCACCAACTCCTTCAGCATGGAATTTCTGTCGGTTTGCAGTGGTGAGTGTCCTGCGAGGGGTTGGACAGAGGGACACGAAATGGTCTCGACAGGGGCACTTGTGCTGGGTGCTTCCGGAGTCGAAGAGTTCAACACAGTGGGATGGGGCTGCATGGGTGCCGACATGCATGGCAGCATCCATCTGGCTGCCGTCCTCCTGGGAGTTATCATCCTCACCAGCTGAGAACCACTCATCATCGTCATCTGGCAGAAACCCATCATGCTCATCATCAGAGGAGTCAATGGACTCCAAGTCTGGAATGTCGTCATCAGTATCCTCAAAGACCGCGAAGAATCTGTCTTCGTCATCTGAATCAGTGGATGTTACAGCATGGGCTCCGATGCCCGAACTCTCTGGTTCAGCATGCCCAACCTTCGGTTTCTCGATCTTGGGCTGATCGCAATTTCGTGCCAGGTGCTCAGTTGAGCTGCAGTTCCAACACTTTCTCTTTTCGCCAGGCATTCATCTCCCCCTACCACGCCCGCGACCCCTTCCTCTGTGACTAGGCGCAACGGCCAAGGCCTCATCCCGGTGTCGATCCCTCGAGTCCGAGTGTGGTGGGTTTTTGGCCTTCTGGCGCTCGGATTCTTCAATGACGACATTAATGAGGGTATTGGGCTCAATTGTCTTGGATGTAGAGAAAAGTCGAGCGGCAGTGAGTTGATTGGATGCGAAATTGGCGAGAGAGTTTGGAAGGGACTTAATTATGGTCGAGCGGTAGTCCTGTTCACTAATGGCAACACCCACAGACGCGAGTTCTTCATGCTTCGTCCGTAGGCCCTCAAGGAACTGGCATACGTCCACTCCTTTGGATATCCGAGATTCCAAAAACTGGGTGCGTAGGTCCGTTTGTGCATACACTCCCTTCTCGGTGTATTCGCGCTTGATCTCTTTCCACATATCCGCCACAATGCTAAGCCCCTTGATACGCAGAGCGGTGGAGTCCGGGATGCGCTGGGTTAATAGGTGCTTGGCCATTCCTTTGTCCTTTCGCCACTTCGCTAGGTCTTCTGTTTGCTGGCTAGTCGGGGGGTCATCAACAGCAGGCTGATTCGCAGATCCATTGAAGTGATCCCAGAGGTCTTTAGCCTCGACAGCGACTTGAAAACGGAAGTTGAAAATGGCCCAGTTCGTCCCTTTGACCTCAAGTTTCGGGACATTATTTGGCAGCGTATCAGTGGTGACGGGGATGGCAGACATCGCAATGGTGAGTGGCTGTGTACTAGGAGCGCTGGGGCTCATAACCTATGAAAGATTAAGAGACGAAAGTGGCACACAGCTATTGAGGGACAGCGGTACTCAGTCGTGTGCGGGAAACAACGGACTGACTATTCACCTATCGAGGGACAGCGGTACTAGGTGTACGTGAGTTCGATAGGTATGATGCATGTGATAGACAAATGCTCACCTCAGTCACGTGCGGGAAACAACGGACTGAGGCAAGAAGAACGAAGGCTATCTACTTAAATACCTAGAGGCACGAGCTGTGGTCTCATGAACAAAGTACTCATATGACAAGGGCACGCTCTGGCCTCTTGAGCTAGCGCGGGTTGAAACAAAGAGGTACAATACGATAAGTGAGACTCATAGAACAAAGGAGACTGACATTTCATGTCTCGGGCGGCAGCAGCGCGCTTGCCCGAAATCCAACAACGAGTCCCCTTGGAGTTGAACTTGCTTGAAACGAAAGAGAAGAGATGTATTTCTGGTCCCCACCAGACATCTCCCTCAGTCAGTTTAAGTACCTGCTATCCATGCACTGCGTGATAAAGGATCTGTCAGCTGTCCGAAATTTCTTGTGGCTACTTGACCTTGGTAGCATTCGTGTATGCTTATTAGGGGAGTTCAAAGTAGAAAACGGGCCCCGTTTTGGGGCCGATTTGAGCGTCGATTTGAAAGTCGATTTGGAGGTCGATTTCGGCACATTTGGACGGCCGCTCTCGGCAACTCTGTCTGAGTTTTAATTTCTTGCCATTTGTGAGTACACACCCAAATTACATGCCAGAACGCCGAAATTGTTCCGTTGTGCTGTGCCGGATAGTACAAATCAGGCACCAAACCCATATAAAACATATATACATAATGTGCATGTCCAATAAAATAAGCATTTGTTCAACAGAGACCTTGACCTTGACCCCCCATAGATAGGTTAAAAGGATTATGGGAATGTTGTTTAGTGTATATCGGAGTGATGTAAATTTAGTGCTCCAGCATTATTCACCAGGGATTATACAGTTAGTACTTTTTACGATGTACAGCAGATATTTGCTACTATATATAGGTCTCATATCAACTGTATGCACAGTGTACATAGGGTATATGTCGAACGGCATACATCTTGATTGCGGTGTGTTCTTTGTAGCAGATGTTTCCACACAACACCATCTGTGCGCATCACAGGAAATCATTGCAAACGGTTGTGCAGAATAATCGCGGTGCAATGGATTGGTAAACATGCCTCCTTGATGTTGAGACAAATCATCATATGTGCAGTGAATGGGGACCTTACATTTACTAACAACCAAAGGCATGTACTATGACTAGTACTATGTTTCTGATAAAATCTCGAACAACATGTCTGAAGTGGCTCCGAAGTGGCAATATATGGCGTTGGACCCAAAAAAGGGTTTGGCATGTCTTCCTCCTCCCAGCCATGTTCTTCAATAGGTAGATCCGTGGAGAAGTGAGATGAAGTCAAGACTGAGGGAATCAAGGTTGTGGTTGAAGGAACCCTTGGAGGAGTAGATAATGCCAAAGGCTTCCACCATGGTCTGTTCCGTCCTCTTGTGTGATCGGCGAGCCTGGTCATGTTGATGAGGCATTAGGGCTTGTTTCAAAGGTGAATGCACTCACTGTTGTCAAAATAAGGAACCAAGGGGATGAAGTGAGGGATGCTCTCTGTCTGATACTTGTCAGTGTAATAGCTGCGGCCAGCTGGCATGTTTGGGCAACACGTCACTCAGACAACCCAGGACTTGAGAGCTAATTTGAGCTGTTCAAAACGATTGGTGTCGTCACAAACACTGTTGGTGCGAGCGCTAGTACTGGCGCACTGATTGAGATATCAGTACTGGGTCTTGTTGGTGAGGTATTGTTGGTGAGTTGGAAGATGTGCCGATCAAGATATTGGTACTTGGTCTTGTTGGTGAGGTATTGTTGGTGAGTTGGAAGGTGTGCTGATTGAGATATCGGTACTGGGTCTTGTTGGCGAGGTCATTGTTGGCGAGTTGGAAGATGTGCTGATCAAGATATCAGTACCAGGTCTTGTTGGCAAGGTCATTGTTGGCGAGTTGGAAGGTGTGCCGATCGAGATATCAGTACTGGGTCTTGTTAGCAAGGTCATTGTTGGCAAGTTGGAAGGTGTGCTGATTGAGATATTGGTACTGGGTCTTGTTGGCAAGATATTTTTGGTGAGTTGGAAGGTGCGCTGATTGAGATATTGGTACTGGATCTTGTCAGTGAGGTCATTGTTGGCAAGTTGGAAGATGTGAGCGGGGACTTGAGTGGGACCTTGTTTTCAGCCATGTCTCGATAGTCTGTGGCATATTAGTATCTGAAGTGACATACTCATGAGGGTTGATGGTGATGAGGAAGGGGGATCTGATGTGAGATTAGATGTTGGACATGAAGCGCTGGGTTTGGAGCATCATATAGTCATATTACAACAGGATAAGTGAACAACAGACATTGGTGGAATGATAAACGTACAAAGTACATGGCAAAAATGATCAAGAGTCACACTGTAGAAATCAATGGCTGAGGGAAAAAAAGCGCGATGTGTCTAGAGAACATTTCCCAGACATAAGAGACTGTAGCAGAGCAGTCAAGGGGAGTGGCACTACTGCCAGTCTTCTGCTCATTCGGCTTATCATTGCTGCCACTGCCAGATGACATATCCATATCATGATCGATGCTGTCCGTTTTGTCACCGCTGAGCCATTCTGTTATAAAGGTTCCTTCCAACGGAATTCTCAGATCCCACGCTGACCATCTTCCTTTGGGAAAGCTTGGATAAGCACCGATGAATGCGAGCCAGAAGGCGTCCCTTCCCCAAGTCCAGTGGGGAGAGGAGGTATCTTGTACTTCGTCAATTAGCCAACATCCGATCCCATTAGATAGTATAGCCCATTGCTGGGAGTCAGTCCAGTCAAACATACATGGGAGGGGCAAAAATGGAATAATGAAGTCCTCGGCACGAGTTACCATGCAGATATCATCACTACCAGCGTAATGGACAGGGCAGAGAAGCTAGTAAAATGCGTCAGTTTATTTGCTCATGACTCCAGAGGAAAAAGAACTCACTGAAACGCTATGTTCAGACGGCTCAGACTGATATACGCTCCAAGCCTTTGCGCGCACAACTGGTGCCATAAATTTGTTGTACTCCTCTGCTACAGAGACAGAAATCTTGATGGGTTGCTGAAATGTGTAGATGAACATGGAATAACAAATGGATAAGGGAAACTCACAATTTGTTCATGAATAAGGTGTTGTGGTACAGGACCCAAAAAAAATATAGTGATGACCAGCGGCTGAAGAAAAGCGTGATCATTCCTAACATATTCAACATCTGGACAAATGAGTGTCTGGGAGGTGGAAGATGGTATCTTGCTAAAGAAAATCAGAAATCGGGTCCAGCGTGATCACAACTTTGAGGTGAAGCTTGGGGTTTGGACGATGAGAACCAACGCTCAAAGAAGTCATCATGTGACACCTCAGTCAACAATCGATGTTTGAGTTCAAAACTTCAAGTTCAAGTTATCAATGGCTTTGCAAGGTGTCAAAGGGTTCTGCCCATCTATCTCTTTCAAAGATCAGATGAAGACCTGTACCAAGGACATTGTTGGTGGAAAAGGTGTGTTGTGTATCGCTCTCTACATAAATGCTAACTCCTGTCCAGTATTTCAGTATGTGAGCAAAGAGTATCCACGGCTTGTCAACTGCTTGATCTGTCCGATGATACAAGGCCGTTATCGTGAATTCAGCTTAAAGCACATCAAGAGTCATCAGTCCTTGCATGTCCACCAGCACCATCTCAAACTCCATGCAAGTGGTCAGGCGACATTATCAGGCTATGAGTTTTCCCAGCACTCAGTCAAGCAGTGAGCACCTGCACCACCTCCTGACATCGCTGGCCTCTCAAATAATATTGATGAAACCGAATCGATGGCTATTAATGACCATGAGTGGATGGGGGGGATTCTGGATGAGAGAGAACTGATGGTTGTCATGCCGGAAGTGGTGTCCAGGCCAGCCACTCTGTCGCAGGCTCCAGAGCCTGAGGATGACCAGCAGTACTCGTTGAAGGAACTTTGGGAGGCCATATCAACCAGCTGCTATCAAAAGATCGACGTTACGAGGGATCTATTTGATGAGCTACAAGAAGCGCTTGCCTCTGGTGAGGCACTTTTCTCTACACCAACATCTCCATTCAATGCAACCCCAACTGATGACATCAGATGTGATGTAGAATCTGATTTTGGTATTGAGATTTTTGGCGAGTACCTTTGAATCTGCTACGTGTTATTTACTGATCTTGTGAACTGAACACTTTAGATGATGAGGCTGATAACGTCTCACACTCGAGCTCTGTGGAAACGAAGGCCTCTCCTGGTAATCCAATGTACCCGTGGCCGACAAAGGGTGTAAGTTGTTAACCATGGTCTGAAGGCTGATCTACTAAACGCTTTCCCTAGCATTTCCTCACAGCTTTATTGTTCAGCTCCCTGAGACTTCTGTTTTCTTGACTACAGAAACAGGCCGTTCTTGGCTGGGCCAAACAGATTGGTGCACGCAATATGCCATCTCTATATGCTGTGCAGAAGTGCTATGATGAGGTGAAGAAAATGGTCGGTGACCCAACCCAACGAGTCATCTCGCCTCTGGGTAACATCTTTTATATTAACAATGTTGTGAAGGCAATTGCGAAGGTCAGTTTAGCAGTACGTTTTAGCATCTTACAAATACCTCACTTCTTATGTTCCAGGATTATGCAAATCCTCTCACATGACTCGCTATGCAGGACTTTCCAGAGGATGGCGGTAATGGGATGTCACAAATCTTCAATGGTGAGAAAATGTTACATGAACTGCCATCTCCTCCAGCTATTCGCGTCAACGGCAGTGTCTATTTTGTTGGGGAGCTATTGCAAGAGTCATCTGGAGGGTATTTTATACCCGAACGCTTCTTCCTTGCCACCCCCCCCAGCATGTCCCCTGCAAGTCCTGGCAAACAGATATCCGAGCCCCATATGAAAGAGCTTTTTGCTCTCAGGTGTTCTGTGATGTGTACCGACATAAGTCAATTGACACACGAATCGTCATGCATTAAGGGTTGACTTATATATTGTTTATAGGTTGGGTTTATTATTAGTGATGAAAAAGAGATTATACCAACCTCAATGTTTGAACGACCATATGATGACATCGCGTTTCATGCTTCAGAGCTTGTGTGTGGCTTAACCGAATCATCCAAAAGGTATGCGTCATTAGAGCCCAACCCATGGCGTCAAAAGTCAGGTGGTCGTGTGGTCGTATGGTCTACGCTGTGCCACTTATCATCTTCATGGACAACGTCTCCAGCAACATCTCTAAGCAGTGGAATAAGCACTTTGTTATATACATGTCAAATGCGAACTTATAGCGTGAGATGCTGGATCGTGAATTCTTTGTGTGCTTCATCACATCCTCATCACATGCGTCTCCTATGGAGTTGATGCATGCCATGAAGCAGTCTATCTTGTATGTCTCATTTACTATGAATACTTATATGACTTGCTCATCAGATCAGAACCGCATCTGCATCAGGGATTGTTGTGTGGGACTGCCGAGACCAAGAAGAGGTCGTCCTGGTTCCATATGGACTATTCCTCAGCGGGGACAACCCTATGCAAGCCAAAGAATGCAGTCAAGGCGGTCTCGTCTGTAACTATTACTGTTGAACATGCCATGTTGGGGGCCCAAAAGTATATAAGGAATCTGAAGCTGGGTACAGTACCTTGTTTAAGGTCTGGTACATATTCCTACTGATATTCTTGCTAATCTAACATTGCTCACAGCCAGGTACACCTCGCACGCCTGAAAAAACGCTCAAAGAAATCAAGAATCAGTTCCAGCTTGCAGTTTCATCTGGCGCAACAATAAAGATTCAAGCATCAGTTTCGGGCACAGGTGTTCATGACTCCCTCTTGTTGGGTATTCTGAACACGGTTGTAGAGATGGGAAAGCGGCTTCGCAAACGAGGATCAGGAAGTTGCATCATGCAAGAAAGTGGAATAAAGGCTACATTGGAGAAAGAGCTTGCTAACCTCCTTGGTGGAAAAGATTTAGAAAATATGGTGAATCCACTCCTCAGTATGGAGGGTAAGTTTTCGTGATCTTTCCAGTCATATCTCATCAAAACCTGTTCTTAGGCATTAACATCCATATGGACACTCCAACGGAGATCCTTCACACCATGTTACTTGGTGTCGTCAAGTACTTTTGGGCACAGACTGTGCATCTTATAGTAGACCTTTTTCAGAGTCATCTGAATGCAATTGAACATGACGCACTCAATGCACCAAACTTAAATGCAGAGTACATATGCTGCTATAAAGGTGTGCTGATCAGAAAGCACTTCAAGAGTCTTGCACAAGTCATGCCATTTGTTATACATGATCTGGTACCTCAAACAGTGATAGATGGATGGATGACAATTGGTGAGCTCGTCGTCCTTGTTTGGCATACAAAAATCGAGGACCTTGAGGTTTATTTGGTCTGTAGATTTCTATGTGATGTTCATCATCCAATGCCATGCTAACTTATAGTTTTTCATAGGCTCGGCTTTCCCGAACGATTGAGGACTTCCTTAATGTGACAGCAGTCTGTGTCCCCAGCATTCTTATCACAAAGCCAAAGTTTCACTTTCTTGTCCACCTCCCAGCCTACATCCGCTGTTTTGGACCTGTGATCATTTTCTCGATGGAACGATATGAATCATTCAACCATGTCTTCTGACTGACATGTATACATAGCAGTCGGCAAGGTCCAAGCCAAGATATGTGTCAGACGTTTGTACGGTTTGATGTTATCAAGCACATCGTCACTGGTGGATACTGGTACGAGAGTAAAATGGAGAAATGGGTCTGTGCAGGGCCGTTTGTGCAGAGTTTCCTTTCCGACCACCCAGCACAAGCACGTCTGCTTGGGATCAACCTTGATGCATTGGAGAACGAGTTTACAGATGCTTCAGGTACATAGTATCTACATCGCATAGCATTAGGTGTGGTGAATTTATTGATCTCTAGGAACAGGTCAGATTATTCGTATCCCAGTTCCTTCTATGACAAAAAGTAGCGCTTCGAAGGTGAAAATGCAACTTTCCAAATGTGTACAATGGGAGATCACTCAGTGTGCTAAAATCGATGTTGCGAATGGCTTCAGGTCGGGTGGTAAATATTTTCAAGGTGATGCCCTGGTGGCGAAGCACGGGGACAGAGTTAAACTCAATGGCAATGTCATTTTCACTCATGCCCTAGCGAGCTCAGGATTTTCAGTTGGATGCATACTTGAGATCTTAATTGGTGATCCCAACAGCTGCACTGTCACACATGTCGCCATCCAGTTGTTCGAATTTGAATCAGCCCTCCATCCCATGCTTCACCTGCCAAAGCTCCACTTGACTGCTCAGAAGGTGATCGTATCTTGTATCATAAGTGTATTAAGAGTTGTGACTCAAGACACCATTCTAATTGACATAAGGACATCGTTTGCGCTGTTAATTTACAGCATAATTGTGTGGACTTCAAGTGTATAAAACTTGCACAGGTTGCCATACGTCAGGAAAGGATCTCAATGGCACGAACAAAGCCCGTAATCTGCCATGAGGAGGTGCCAAACTATTTTCTCAACACTTTCTCTATTCACAACTATGCCTTCATTCATGCTGCATTGCCTGCACCTTTACGAGAAACCCCCTTACATGTCACAGCCCAGGATATTCAGAAGGTTCGCAAGCAGACAGCTCAACAAGTCCACCAGAAGAAGGCCCAGCGAGCGTCCAGTTCTGTCCTAGCAGAGGATCCGGGTGTACCAGGCTTGTCTCCACCCATGTTTGATCGACACTCAAATCAAACACAAAAACGAACCAAGAAACCCGCTTTGTTGGGTTTATGTTTATCCAACTCAGTCTGAGTCGATCTCCCTGCACAAACGCAATCACCGCATGCTGTTACTACATTCCAACACCCTCATCCACCACTGTCAATTCGGCCCAATGGGATCGTTTCCTCGGCAGGGTCCAATGACTCAGTTTCATCTCAGTCCACTGTCTCCATTGGACCCACTCTCATCCCAAACCAGGATCCACCTTGGGCATTCGCTCCGTCACCTCAGATGTACACATTACATCAGAATACTGGGCCTGTGATGTATCCAATTCCAATACCAGTGGTAAGTCATTACCGTCCTTCTGGATCTGTCCAAAGATAATTCAGCTGCCACATGCAGCCTCAGATCCCCGATAGTGGGCCGGGATGTCATGAATATGCATGTCCATTAGCAAACTACCACGTGTTGCCAGGAACATCGAGCGGGTCTAATTTATTTCATGGTACACACCTTGCCCCTCATCATGCAATGAATCCCCCGCCTGCCCCCTTGACATGCAGCAGTGGCAGTAGTTGGGGCCAAACTCCTACTGGTTATTTCCCTTCAGTGCCTTTGGTTTTTATGGACCCACGTGGCATCATCACTCAATCATTTCCCCATGCGAATGTGGTTTCATATGGTCCAACCCCAAGCAGACAACAATTTCGCTAACATCACTACGATCCACAGCTATCTTTACATATACCATATGACTTGATGCTGTATTACTTCTGATCAATGTTTCCACCTGAGGTTTTGATGTATCGCGTGACTCAGAGATTTCAATGATAATTTGTCAGCAAAAACGTCCCCTTCACTCAAAAGAACAGTGTTCAGCATGCTGTTTTCCCAGAGTTGCCCAACGCCAGTGATTCACAATGTTTCGACAGTACCAATTGCGAACCTTGGCTGGTCGTGCCTCTCTGTCAACTTGTCCTTCCTCAGCTGCGACGAGTTCCCAAGGATCGACGCACACTTCCAGCTTGAGTAACAGTTACTTGTTGCCAAGTGGAAGAATGTTTAGTTCTACAAACACCCCAGCCACTGACATGGAACTTGAGCCACCACCAAGTTCTCAGCCTCATCGACATCCAGGTCCTCCTTCTGACATGTCCTCACAGTTTGACGAATCCATCAGTGCAGGTGTTCGCCGGCCAAGGAGTGACCTTCCTGACGACCTCGATTCTGACCCTTCACAGATCAATCCTCAGCATGTGAAGTGACTCAAAACGTATGCTAAGGACCTTTGCAACACGCTTGAGATTCCTGAGAAGGATCTTCTCGAGTTTGTTGAGGTAAGCTGACCTTGGTGCATCATCTTCGTATCTCACTACCATTAACCCCTAGACGGGAGATATATACCATATGCTAGTCAACATGAAAGCTTCGCTCATCAAGTACGACATTGAAACCAGTGCCAACAGGTCTAATGTGCTTCAAGAAACTCTTGCTTCGAAGAACTTTGAGGTAAACTTGCACTCCAGTTAATAACAAAGCTAACTACATACAATGCTCCACAGACTGCCCTTCATAATCGCCTCTTGGCATGTGTACTTTCTCTGAACATTACTGCCTATGTGACAGATGCACAACAACATATCATGGTAAGTTTATACTCCCGGTCAAGTCTGATTGCTGACTTTATTGACAACGTGATTTATAAAATTTTATCTTCGAACATCAGGATATCTTCAAGATTCCAGCTGGCGTTTTTGATTATTCAGAGCTTAAGTCTAGCCTTCGTTCAACAGTGTCCAGGTTACTTGCAACCATTCGCTCCCATCTGAAGACGCAGGTATGTGCAAGTAATCAATGGATAAGTGAAATACAATCAGTATAATGAGGTGTAGTTGACGCTATCCATTGTCAAGAAAACATATATCATCGATGTTACAAAGACGCTGGCACGTGCGAGTTCAGGAATGGAGTTGGAAGTTGCACACTGGAATAGGATGGCTTTTCTTGTGAGCGAACTTGCATGGAGTCAAATGGAACACTGATCCACTGATATTTCAGCGCCGCTGTCTCCGTATCTTCCTTATTGGTACAGGTGACCTTAAAAGCATACTGCTCAATGTTTGCTTCACCCCCCGCCTTGTTCCCATGCTCAAGACAGATATGTGAAGGAAGCTTCAATCTGAGCTAGGCATCAGTAGTCTCACTGAAGAGGGCGTCATTGCATCATCAGAGGACACTTGTCATATCCATCGAATCCGGTACTCCGGACTTAACTCCGGACAACTCCGGACACCTTTCCTGCGACCTCCGGTGCGTTCTCGATGAGTCCGCATCCCTGACACCCCAGCCCTCCTGTATTTAGCATTCCTTGTTCTTAGCGTTACGCTCCATTCTTCGCTTACAGTACATAGCCATTAGCTTCGCCCCAGTTCACCCTCCGTCCCTGTGCCCGCTTAGGAGCACAGCTCCGGTA
>JBBPMX010000264.1:0-17039 GCA_038090515.1 Pulveroboletus cf. viridisquamosus | reverse complement strand
ATGATATTACTTAGATTCTATTTGTTGTAAGGTAATTATATTTATAAATATCATTGACCAATATTATATTTTTACCTTCTGAAACAGAATATTACTAACAATTAATCAAATATTATTATAACATTACATACAAGCTATTAATAAAAAGTGATAACATAAATGAAAATATATTAATAGAGATAGTATTATATACATAGAATCACTTACAAACTAGTATATTAAAAGAAATAAACAGTAAAAATAAGTAATAATCATATTTACAAAGCATTACATAACTTACTGTCTATTCATAGAATAATAGCAGAATTGATTGATTCTGATAAGTAAAATTCTCCTGTCAAATCTATAATAGATTACTAACTTGCTATCAATGGTAATAAAAGGGATGATAATAAGTACATTTTTATTTCAAATTCACATCAGATCACTTACCTCCTATCAATAGAAGAACAGCAGAAAAGATGATAATAAGTAGTGTTCTCATTTAAATCCACATCAGACCACTTACTTTCTATCAATGAAATAATAGCAGAAGGAATGGTAATAAGCAATATTCTCATTTGAATTCATATGAGACCACTTACTTTCTATCAATGGAAGAATAGCAGAAGGGATTGTGATGACTAGCATTCTCATTTGAATTCATATCAGATCACTTACTCTCTGTTAATGGAAGAACAGTAGAAGGGATAGTAATGAGCAGCATTCTCATTTAAATCCACATCAGACCACTTACAGACTATCATGGAAGAACAGCAGGAGAGATGGTGATAAGCAGCATTCTCATTTAAATTCACATCAGGTCACTTACTTCCTATCAATGGAAAAACAGCAGGGGAGATAGTAATAAGCAGCATTCTCATTTAAATTCACACCAGATCACTTACTTCCTATCAATGGAAGAACAGCAGGAGAGATGGTAATGAGTAGTATTGTCATTTAAATCCACATCAGACCACTTACTTTCTATCAATGAAAAACAGCAGAAGAGATGGTAATGAGCAGCATTCTCATTTAAACTAACATCAGATCACTTACAATCTATCAATGGAAGAATAGTAGGAGAGACAGTGATGGGCACCATTCTCATTTAAATCCATATCAGATTACTTACTTCCTATCAATGGAAGAACAGCAGGAGAGATAGTAATAAGTAGCATTCTCATTTAAATCCACACCAAATCACTTACTTCCTATCAATGGAAGAATAGTAGGAGGGATGGTAATGAGCAGCATTCTCATTTAAATTCACATCAGACCACTTACAAGCTATTAACAGAAGAACAGCAGGAGAGATATTGATGAGCAGCATTCTCATGAGACCACTTACTTCCTATCAATGGAAGAACAGCAGGGGGGTGATGATAAGTAGCATTCTCATTTAAATCCACATCATACCACTTACAAGCTATTAATGAAAGAACAGCAGGAGGATAGTGATAAGCAGCATTCTTATTTAAATCTACACCAGACTACTACTTACTCTCTATTAATAGAAGAATAGCAGAAGGGATGGTGATGAGCAGCATTCTCATTTAAATCCACATCAGATCACTTACAAACTATCAATGGAAGAACAGCAAGAGGAATAGTGATGAGCAGCATTCTCATTTGAATTCACACCAGACCACTTACAAGCTATTAATGGAAGAATAGCAGGAGGAATGGTAATGAGTAGCATTCTCATTTAAATTCACATCAGATCACTTACTTCCTATCAATGGAAGAACAGCAAGAGGGTTGGTGATGAGCAGCATTCTTATTTAAATTCACACCAGACCACTTACTTCCTATCAATGGAAGAACAGCAAGAGAGTTGGTGATGAGCAGCATTCTCAATTAAATTCACACCAGACCACTTACTTGCTATTAATGGAAGAATAGCAGGAGGGATAGTGATGAGCAGCATTCTCATTTAAATCCATATGAGACCACTTACTTGCTATTAATAGAAGAACAGCAGAAGGGATAGTGATCAGCAGTATTCTCATTTAAATCCACATCAGACCACTTACTTCCTATCAATGGAAGAATAGCAGAAGGAATGATGATAAGCAGTATTCTCATTTAAATCCACATCAGACCACTTACTTCCTATCAATGGAAGAATAGCAGGAGGAATGGTAATGAGCAGCATTCTCATTTAAATCCACATTAGATCACTTACAAACTATAAATGGAAGAACAGTAGGAGAGATGGTGATGAGCAGCATTCTCATTTAAAACCATATCAAATCACTGACATTCTATCAATGGAAGAACAGTAGAAGAGATGGTGATAAGTAGCATTCTCATTCAAATCCATATCAGATCACTTACAAGCTATCAATAGAAGAACAGCAGGAGAAATGGTGATGAACAGCATTCTGATTTCAATTCATATCAGACCACTTACAAACTGTCAATGGAATAATAGCAGGAGAGATGGTGATAAGCAATATTTTCATTTACATCCATATCACACCACATACCCGCTATTAATGAAAGAATAGCAGAAGATATAGTAATGAGCAGCATTCTCATTTAAATCCACATCAGACCACTTACTTTCTATCAATGAAAGAATAGCAGGAGGGATGGTAATGAGCAATATTCTCATTTACATTCATATGAGACCACTTACTCGCTATCAATGGAAGAACAGCAGAAGAGATGGTGATGAGCAGCATTCTCATTCATATCCACATCATATCACTTACCAACTATCAATGGAAAAACAGCAGAAGGAATGGTGATGAGCACCATTCTCATTTAAATCCACATCAGACCACTTACAAGCTATTAATAGAAAAACAGCAGGAGAAATGGTGATGAGCAGCATTCTCATTTAAATTCACATCAGACCACTTACTTCCTATAAATGGAAGAACAGCAAGAGGGATGGTGATGAGCAGCATTCTCATTTGAATTCACATCAGATCACTTACTTCCTATCAATGGAAGAACAGCAGGAGGGATGGTGATAAGTAGCATTCTAATTTAAATTCACATCAGACCACTTACTTTCTATTAACAGAAGAATAGCAGGAGAGATAGTGATGAGCAGCATTCTCATGAGACCACTTACTTCCTATCAATGGAAGAACAGCAGGAGAGATGGTGATGAGCAGCATTCTCATTTAAATCAATGTCAGACCACTTACTTGCTATTAATGGAAGAACAGCAGAAGGAATGGTGATGAGCAACATTCTTATTTAAACCCATATCAGACCACTTACTTTCTATCAATGGAAGAATAGCAGAAGGGATGGTAATGAGCAGCATTCTCATTTAAACTAACATCAGACCACTTACAAACTATCAATGGAAGAACAGTAGGAGGAACAGTGATGGGCAGCATTCTCATTTAAATCCACATCAGATCACTTACTTCCTATCAATGAAAAAACAGCAGCAGGGATAGTGATGAGCAGCATTCTCATTTGAATTCACATGAGACCACTTACAAACTATCAATAGAAGAATAGCAGGAAGGATGGTGATGAGCAACATTCTCATTTAAATCCAGACCAGACCACTTACAAACTATCAATGGAAGAACAGCAGGAGAGATGGTGATGAGCAACATTCTTGTTTATATCCATATCAGATCACTTACTTTCTATCAATGGAAGAACAGCAGGAGGGATGGTGATGAGCAGCATTCTCATTTAAATCCACATCAGACTACTTACAAACTATCAATGGAAGAACAGTAGGAGGGATGGTAATGAGTAGCATTCTCATTTAAATCCACATCAGACCACTTACAAGCTATTAATGAAAGAACAGCAGGAGGAATAGTGATGAGTAGCATTCTCATTTAAATCCACACCAGACTACTTACTCCCTATCAATGGAAGAATAGCAGGAGTGAGCAGCATTCTCATTTAAATTCACACCAGACCACTTACTCCCTATTAATGGAAGAACAGCAGAAGAAATGGTAATGAGCAACATTCTCATTTAAATTCACACCAGACCACTTACTCCCTATCAATGAAAGAATAGCAGGAGGGTGGTGATAAGTAGTATTCTGATTTAAATCCATATCAGATCACTTACTTCCTATTAATGCAAAAATACATAATATATAGAAACCTATAATTAACTTCTTTTTTCAGATTATACACATTATCACTTACAAACTAATGTGTTTGTGAGAGAAATATATATATCAATTAATATTTCACTCACTTTCACTTTCTTATAATTTTAAGAAATTATATGAAATCCTTTTTTTAGTTTTTAGATAATCCCATATTACTTACTCTCTAGCATATTCCATGAAAATATACAAATATCTGTTAGCCAAATTCACTTGTGCTATTTTAGATCACTTACTGCCTGCAATGATAAATATAATTAGTAACACATATTCAATATCTATGCTTTTTAATATATAACTTACATTCTTTGAATTTAAATGCCCATCAAACATTCATTAATCTCACTCTTTCTAGCCATTTCTCATTTCACTCACCTACTATTAATGAAAGCAAGTGAAAGCTTAGAATAAAGATAAATTCACTTGTTCTGATTTATCACTTACATTTTATTTATATCATGAAATATAGAGTCAGTCTGCAAGCCCTTTTCCATTTTCATGTCAAAATAAATTACCTGGCCATCCATCAATGTCATTTAATCATTTTTATTATTTTCATTGCTTGAATCCTACCTCTGTGTGTGGAAACCAACTTGCCAATCCCTCAACCAGATTATAATTTTTTTTGGCCCACTCCATATTATCAATAAAGGGCACCAGCACACTACATGACATTAGGACACACAATTAACATATCTGATTATTGTTTTACTTACTGTCTGACTGCATACTCAACACATAGCCAAATATTCTTTTTCTGTGCTGTAATTAACAACTTTTGCAATGATCCATCATTCAGTGCAGTTGCAGTCTGTTCCAACAATATTTTACATCCACTGTCAGATGTGTCCATGTCTGATAATATATTCAGTGAAACACAATAAAGTAGAGAATGTCTATGATAAACCTTCCAGTTTTACAAATGCCTTTGGAGGAAATTTCATAGCACAAAAATCCTGCCATATATTTCTCCTGTCAAAGATCTCTTCAGCATACTTCCTTTGCCTTGCTACTTGGTCTTCTAAAGGGAATTCCAGGTTTTCAAACTGAAATGCTTGTGCTACAAGTGCATCCCATTTGGTGAACAGCATCATAACTGGCACTATGTAACCAAACAGGTGAGCTCAGAAAGTATCATAGAAAATGGTCCATCACCATTTCCAGTATCACATTCACTAAAGAATCTCTCTTCTGCAGCAGTCACAAGACGGGAATTTTGATCCATTGAAATACAGTACCTGCCTACATTAACCTCATCTGACCTAACTCAATATACTCACTCACCATATTGCATGGATCTGCTTTCTCAGGATAGTGGTGGTTGTACACTCTGTAATAAAGCTCTTCATTGTCTTAAACTCATCCTCACGGCCAGCCTCAAAGCCAGGAGAGTCATGGAAGACAAATTTCTGATTGCTTTTGAAGACCATTTCTTGTCGGATATCATGCAGCCCACGCTGCAAAAGATAAGATGACTTGCAACGACATCAAGTCAACATAGATAGTTCCAAGCTTACCCCTCTTTCGCCCTTGATGTCAAAATTGACCTGATCACGTATCAACCAGCCACCACATTTCAGCTCACTCAATCATACCTTTTCCCCTTGATCATTGTAGACCTCTGGATTCTCCGTCGAGCTGCAGATCCTCTGGAGGATGGTCGTCTTGCCGGCATTCGCTCTGCCGATCACAAGAATCCTAAATCGTCCAAACTTCGCCATAAGGTCCGGGTCCACGTCCTGCATGAAACGGGAGAGGTCTAGAGCTTCTGTCTGCATGCCAGCAGCACGTGGGTCATCGGATTGTTGCTCAAGAAAGATGGGACTCACAGCCTGCTTGACCTGCGAATCCAAATCCACATTCTCTGTCTCGAAATAGAGAGACCTGATAGATCTATTTTCGATCGGCACGCTGTTTGAGTCCCCAAGGGACGCGCTGGATGCGTTATCGGAGTGTTGCTCGAGAGAGACGGGAGTCGCGGCCCGTTCGACCCGCAAATCCAAACCCGCGTTCTCTGTCTCGACATGGAGAGACCTGATGAGTCTGTTTCCGATCGGCACGTTGTTCGAGTCCCCAGGGGATGCACTGGATGCATCGTCGGATGGTTGCGAGAGAGAGATGGGGGTCACAACCCGTTCGACCTGCAAATCCAAACCCGCATTCTCTGTCTCGACATGGAGAGAGCTGATGGGTCTGTTTTCGATCGGCACATTGTTCGAGTCCCCAGGGGGCACAGTGGGTGCGTTGCCGGATGGTTGCTCGAGAGAGACGAGGGCCACAGCCTGTTCGACCTGCAAATTCAAACCCGTGTTTCCTGTTTCGATAGGGAGAGACATAGTAGATCTATTCCTGATCAGCACGCTGCCCAAGTTCCCGGGGGATGTGACGCCTGGCACGCTAGGTTCCTCGGGATGCTGGGCAAGCTGTGGAGATGAGGCCCTGTGACCGATGTGGGATCGGATGCGTCCGAGCTGATTTTTCAAGAAAAGCTTCATTTCTGGAACGGTTAAGAGAGCTGGAAGGTGAATGGAGTTCGATCGATAACTGAGGAGATGGTCGTTTCGAACAGAGTTTACAGCTGACAGCGCTGGCCAGGGAAATTCCCGCGCCACAGGTGAGTATCACAAATGTCCTCATCGAGTACAAACGGTCCTTGTTCTCGATCAATACCTGTGAATGAGAGTCGTGTTCACCATTCGCTCCGTGGTGCGACATGATATCCCCCAGTATACAGGAATGAGGGTAAGTCTGTACTTTCATCCAGAATCTGAGCCGTTGCGAACAGTGTAAAGAGCTAAACGAACGGGAGGCAGTGTGTGTTAGTATTTCGTGCACTGTCCAGAAAGTAGACTATTACCTCGCAATTTGCCGTGTCGCAGGTGCCACGGGTGTCGTCTGTCTCGATGAAGGCGGCCAACCGCTGAACGACCTGAGCGATGATTCATGAAGCTGTCGGGATGATTGATTGGGGGCACTGCCACAGACCCGCTGTCGGCATCTCCCGTGTCCACGCTTGGAGCTTGGAGTGTCAGCGTGACTACGACTAGCTTCAATCGGTGCCATGTCCACTCCGAATGGACCGACGAGGACGATGTTCGCACCGCGCCCCTCAGCCAGTGTACCCCCCGCAATGCAAGTGTTCGAACCACTGGCGAAATCCGTATTGAGCTACCGACTTCTCTACAACATATTCGCCTATTCTGCCGCCTTCTCCCTCGCCTCCACTCTACTCCTGGCCAACGGAGATGGTTCGAGCCTCCTGTTTCGACTCTTCCAGCCCAGTACTTGGGTGAACGCTTCACTAACGTGGCTCGTTGGCGTCCTACCCGTTATACTGGTTCGAAAAGTCCTTTTGACGCGTAGGTCGCCATCGTGGCCGACTGCGTCCGCTCACCTCCGCTTTTAGCTACCCCCGAACCCACTACTTCTCCGTCAAAAACGATGGCGACTGCGCTTGCAAAGACAAAAACGCGTCGATGGGTAGCAGTCTACGCCACGTCCTCCCTTTTACTCTTATCACTCGAACTCGTCCGTACGTGGTCTCGCCGCGAAGACACTCATCTCAACGTGTTCATAAAATCGAGGTACGTGTTGTCTCACCGCTCAAACACTATGACCCGTCATCCCGTTGCATAGGAAACATCCGTATTATATCAACGGCCGATTCATTTTCCTTGTCTTGGCACAAGTATGGTTGTCGATCAGCTTTGCACTTCGGAACATCATGCTCGAGCGGTTCGCCTTTCGCTGGGCAAAAGCACCACCCTCATCGAATGCAGTGAGTCTTTTCGCCCAAATCATTGTCGATACCCTGAACACGGGATGCGCAGCCTTTTATTCCGAAAAACCTCGTTATGCTTTTGCTCACCTGCACGCTCTTCACGTGTTTGTCATTCACAGCTTACAACCTTGCGTTCGGGGTGGTACGGCTGGCCCTCTTACCGATCCTTCTTAGAACGCCCCTCGTCCAATCTGTTTTCAAGCCATTCGTCGGCCACTTTACAAGAGGCTCTTGGACGTTGACCCTCCCGTTGCGGCACTTCTCCCTCGAATTACGTGCATTCACCCTCGGAGCGTCTATGCTGGCCAGGTGGGAATTCGCCGAGACTTTGTTTGATATCTATATTCCCCAGGTACGCCATCATTTTCCGTGCTATTCCACGTACCAAAGGCTGCGCTAGCCCATCAAAGTCGCATCCAACACCGCAGACCCCAACGTGACGCTCGTTTCGGGCATCACGTCTGCCAATCCATTATACCTCCACTTTGCTTACACTGAATTGCGTGACGTTGCCACCGACCAAAGCGCTACCAGTGCTTCTCGTCGAACGGCTCTGTTCGCTGACCAAAAGTTCAGCCCGAGTCTGTGGAGTGTGTTGGCACGCGAGTCACTGTTGCGCCTCGGCCACGACTATCAGACCTTCCTTCGCAGAGGCGCGCCCGCCCCCGCTGACCCAGTCGCACCCAGCGCTCCCCCGAAAACGTTGCAACCACCGTCGACGCCGCTACTACGCAAGCCGATTCTGAAAGCGCCACACCAATCCCCTATCTCAAAGGTGCTAGATACATTTGCGTCTGATTCGGACCTTTCCAAGGCTGCTGATGCAGTGGCCTCCGAGGTGGGCACGCGCATCATGGACGCACCGGTTCCTGAACTCTTTCGCTCTGCCTCCTCACCACCCCTCGCCCCCGCTGCACCGCCAACAACAGTGGCAGGTGCTACAACGCCATCACCGAGCGTGATCGCTACCTCCATCGCGTGCCTGAAGATGCAATGCCAGTGTTTGGTCGTCAAGTTTTCACCGTCGTGGTGTACGGATCTGTTTGCGCGATGGGATGCCTGGTGGACGAGGGACCGCGTCAACAAGGTCACAGAAAAGTGTCTCCCGAATCGAGACCTTGACGCACTCATCGTCGAAGGTGCGCCTATAAAGAAACATCCTAGGTGATCGCATTACTTACGCCAATCACAGTACTCGCCGGTCTTGTCTGCGCTTCGCTGACCGAGGACCGCTACGGCGTAGTCCAACGAGACACTCCACGCATCCTAGAAGCTCTTTTATCGTTCTTAACCGCTCTAGAGGACTATCACGTCGAGGTGACCCAGCTCTATGTGCCTCCCACGCCGGACGAGATCATCCAAGGGGACTGGCGCGTTCTTCGAGAGAAGGAACGCACCCGGATCGAGGTCGCGAAAGCCACGGAGGCGATCGGTATCGTGACGGATGGTACGCTCACTCTACGCTCCACTGTCTCACAGGCTGATTCCGTCACTGCGCCTAGCGTTGAAGTCGGGCGTTGCTGATATTGCGCGTACGTTTGGGGAGAAGCTTGTTGCGTTCAAGTTCCCGCCCGGAACGGCCAGGAAGCTCCAGTCGTTTGTAGATTACGCATGACGGTGTCGTGTCCCATGAATGATAACATATTGCCTCTTAGCAGACCTGAGCCGCGCAACCCTATAGAGGTGCATCACGAGGGGAATGTACGCATGTTCCAAGACGTCTGTCTACGCGAGCCTCGTAAGTGCTGCCCTGGTCGACAGGGGTGTTTCCTGTGCCCCCCCGTTCCCTATCTACGCCGGTGCCGCGTCGCCAAGGATCAGCCCTCTCGGAACCCCGTGCTCGGCTCAGAAATGCGATTTCGCTTTGATGAGCGCTGTCTCGCAGATTTGGAAACTCGCGGACATAATTAAATGACAGGCAATAACCTCTACAGATCGCCCACCCGAAGTCACCATACCGCGTCGATGACAGTAATGAGTGTTCGCTGCCTATTATCCCCTACGCTGACCACTCGGGAAGACATACAACTCGTCCATATAGCAGCCAACATGTTGCGTTACAACAGCCTTCAACGTATGCACTCGAAGAGAAGTAGGTGAAAACAATAGAGAATAGCAGAACTTGGTCAGGTGTTCATCCAACTGTTTCCATCAGCCTACAGCCTCTGTACGCATGCCTCCCTCCATTCCACAACCACATCGTGGATGTCCTTCTTCGACAATAGGGCAAGGATGTCTTGGGAAGCCTCGTGGGCAGCACCAGAGGACGTCGAATCAGGTAAGACACCGATCCAGATGACGACAGGACCACGCGTCCCTCTCACGTCTGGTTGTACACGGGTGGTGAAGGAAACGACATCGATGGTCGACCAGCGGATCTCCCGAGCATCTAACACGTGATGAATCTGTGGACCGACAGTCTCCCAGACATGACTGAGTGGGGAGTCAAAGACGCCGTGGAGCGACTTGACGGGGATGTAGGTGCCAATAGGCTTGGGGAAGGGTGTCGTGGAAAAGTCGGAACGGTAAACAAGTATTGGGTGGTCGTGTTCTCCGGCAATGCCATGATAGTAGGACGTCCTCTCGTACTCGTCAGGCTCATACGGGGGGATAGCCGTAGCATCGTTGGTGGAGGTGTTGGATGACATGACAGAGGACCAGGGAACTTGAGTTGGCTCAGGTAGATGGAGAGATTCGACTGTTATACCCTACTACTCTATTGATCATCTCATAGACTAGTGATTGTATTGAGTCCCCTAGACTTGTGTTCTAGACCGCACTACCATGATGTCATGCGACTCCACAAGCGATCAACTCCACTGCTCTGATAGGGGTGACTCTCACGGCACCCCGCACCGAATTGCCCAGCCGAGAATGGAACGGAAGATGCCGTACCCTGAGAAAAAAAGGCATCCATGATGCCATTCTCGTCACCGGTATGGTGATCGTGTCAGGGCCCAAAAAGGGTCATAAAGCACAAATGAGCCATATCCACACGCTATCGACGACATCCTATAGGTGGATATGTAAACCCATCTGCGACCGACCGCTGGGGTTCATGAAATCCCGTTGGGGTTCCCACAGCCCCGAGCATGCTCCATTAACACTAAGTGTACAACGCATGTGTCCGACAGATGCGCAGAGAGATGATAATAAGTAGCCGTGCATGGCCATGAGGAGGCAAAAATGAGTGTGGGTATAACGCAAGCGCGCTGCTAGTCTGAAGGGTAAAAAGTGTTGGGTAACTGCAATGATGAATGAAATTTGAAACGCGATTGTTATGAGATGGCTGGTTCCGAAACGGGGGATGGTGTCGCGTCTCTGCTGTACGCCAAATCTTGCTCCGAAAGGACGGATATGGATGGCATACTGTATCGACGTCTCTCCAAGCCGACGTATTCATAGACGCGCTCCCTACCTGGAAGAGCCGCCCGTACCCGACGCTGCACTTCATCCAATCGTCCACTGGCTTTCCAGAGTCTGAGTTGGTCCCATCGTGCTCTCATTGCTATACGAAGAGCGGTACGACGCCGTGCGAGGGATGCACGGGAGGGATAGAAGGAGCCAGGCACCGATACACTCGTGGGCGTCATCGGGCGTTCTATCACCAAGATCAACACAGGCAGACGCCCACAGGAAAATGACGTACCGGGCGACGCGGACACATTGACAGGGGACGTCGTCGGAGGCGCAGACTGGCCCACAGGCTTTCTCTGCTTGAGGAAGACCTTGATCGATCCCGAGAACCAATAGGCATGGAGGGGGAATATACACGCGGTGAGGATCGCCGGGTAAAGTGATCCATCCGTGGCCTCGTGCCGCTGGATGAGGAGAGAGACGGAAAGGATGATATGAAGGGCAATGCGCGTCGAAAAGAAACAGAGAGCAAAGAAAACGTCTGAACGAAGGTGTGGGAGGATGCTTCCTAGAGCAAGCACAAACGTAGGAACCTAGGTTGGCAAACTCGTCAGGGAACTCGACCATCGATACGACGCTCCCACCTCCATCACAGCACACAGACAAAAGATGTGGCTCCAGTGCCGTTGAATGGCAAAATCAACAATGAAAACATAGACCGAGTGGTGGATCCAGCCAGTGAGCAGGTTGACCTTGCTGGGATAGAACAGCGTTCCCATCGTCAAATCACTAGGATAGATTGGTCATACGGGCGCAAACGGAGCAGCGAAAGAACCAACGCGAAAAGGTACGCCTGAAAGAACCTGCTAGCGCTATCCGCCACGATGGGGGGTATAGCCACCTCCTTCAACTGCCCTCCAGAGGATACGTATTGGACAACCAACGGGAGACTGAAGATGGACATGACGGCGCTACTCAGTAATGTGAGCAACCATGAGCGCTGCTTGACGGTCGCGCAACGCGGGGCGAGTTTGAGGTAAGAGAGGACGAAGAGGACGAAGGAGAACCAGAAGGCTGTCGACGTCCCCAGACGCGACAGGTCGGAGAGGAAGGTGATCATCGGGGGGAGAAAGTGATAAGCTGTCAGGGTATCGTGTCGCGTTTTAAGAACACACAGGAACCGAACCCAAGCACGGGCTGCCAGTTAACGGAATCGTCGTCTGGCACGTTTCCAGCCTGTGAAACGATTTCGGCTACCAAGCCTGAGATAACAAGCCCGACACTACCATTGGAGTGACTTCTCGATTGAAAGCAACCTAATCTTGGCAAACAATGATATCGACTGGACATCCCAGGCTGATCAAATTCGGACGAACGTGACACCTCCAGCACGACGTGGCCAGCGTCGGTTCCCCAAAACGGGCTCGCTCGCACGTTCAACTTGGCCACTCACGAACGTGCACCGGCACTACCGTTCCAACGCCCGCTGCACCCGCTCAGCGTATTTAGTGCAGACGTTGCTGTGCGAGCTAACCCTGTCTACAGCCCCCTCCTCGACTGGGTCACTGCATGTCTCATTGCCTGGCCAACATGGCTCCTGAGGCGGTTCTCCATCGGAGTCGTTCGTTCAGGGTCCATCCCATTAAGAACACGTCGCTCCCATGTCATGCGCTTGCCGCCGCACTCGGAGGTCCACTCAATCAGTCGTCTTCTGGTGAGTCGCCTAAACTGCATTGTCGCCAGCAAGCACAGGTTTGCTGTCTCGGAGAGATCCAGGTACACCAGTTCATATGTTCGTTCCATGCAGCGCATCATTAATCGTACTCCATGCACATGCTAGCGCTGTCAGGTTTATTCCGGCCCCTTGTCTACCCTCTTTGGAGCGGGAGCCAGACGTCGTGTTCAGGCTCGCCCGTATAAACCAAGGTCGACGGACGCACAGCCTGACATTGCACACTCGGTCGTCTCGGCGAAAAGCTGTGAGCCCTTCCGCATCCCGTCTAAATCGATACACCTTTAGGTTCCGCAACGGCCGCCCTGTCCATCGTGTACTTGGCAGCGACGCCACATTGCTGATTTAGTGCGTTCCTCAGTTAATATTGTCTACAAAGGAACACACCCAGATGTCGCATCCCGCTCTGTGTCGCGTGCCAGGGATGGATTCCCCATACCAGATGGATTCTCGCACGGTGCGTCACGCTCGATCTCACCCTCTCGTCATCGAACGGATGCAGGCGTCTGGTTGAAGAACCGTATGGCGTCTAAACCTAGAGGTTACAGCTTGGATACGATTTTTCATTAGCCGGGACGATCGTTATGAGATTAAATTGCCTGTCAATCCCCATTCAGGGGATCCGCTGGACAGAGCTCAACGTTGTGCTGGCGGCGCTCCAAGAGCACTCCAGTCCACGTCTTCGATGGGGCTTCGCACATGGGTCATAGTACGTGCTTCGAGTGTCACACGCACTTTATGGGAATCTCGAGATTGAGCTGAACACCGTTAGGCATGGGACGAGCTCAACTTCGCGGTGACCGGTCTACCATCTAACTCGAGCGTCTGACCCTCGGCCCTTTGACCTTGTGGTTTCGATGGCAGCCACTCCACTGGCGGAATTCCCGATAGTATTTAGCCAAAGTGGATTACACATTATCTTTATTAATCTACTACATGTCTGTTGTCGCGCTGATTGCAAACACGTCCAACGGTATAATCTATCCCGCGTCTCGTCCATAGGGTTATTACCCTAGAGTCTCGCCTTTGTCTCTTCCACTGCGCCATCCGCGAACGGCCAATCGCTGTATCCAAACGGTGTCAAGTTTCCCGGCATGTAATACGTCGACCGATCTGGACGTGTCAGCGGTAGGTTTTTCTCTAGTCGCATCGGGAGGTCAGGCTGAAAGAGTCGATCGAATGAGTACAAAGGAAGGAAGTGATCAAAGATCCTCACGTTTGATGTATACAGCCGCCCAAAGGCGATAAGCCCGCCCTTATCCTCTGCGGTCTGCAGCGCTGTCTCACGGGTATATCCACCGGCTGATATGAACACCCTCTTCTCGCCACCCTCACCACTATTCCATATCGCCTGCAGAAAGTCATTGTTTTCCTCCGGGCCATGCGCTCGTTCCACGATACCATCCATACGAGGTTCGACGACATGCAGGTACGCCAACGCTGGATGTTTATCACGCAGAGAGGTGATGAGAAACGCAAACGTGGGTCGGGGGTCCGGCATCCCCATGTCTGGAAACCATGCAGATGAGCACGCGCGCGTGAACGAATCAGCAAACATCTTCACCTTGCCAAGGGCTCCAGGGGCTGATACGAATCGCAACCCGATCCTCGCCGACAGCGTCCACGATCGCGTCGACGACCTCCCTGATAAACCTCGTGCGACCTTCCTCATCTCCACCCCATCTATCCGTGCGCTTGTTCGACGATGTTTGAAGGAATTGATCTGGCAAGTAGCCATTTGCGCCGTGTATCTCTATCCCATCGAATCCGGCGCCATGGACAGCGTTGCGCGCTGCTTCTGCGAACGCAACGATGTAATCTTGGATCTCCGCCTCGGACAACGGACGCGGTGGCTTTGACTTGCCAGTCAGTGTCACCGACGATGCGGAAACGTACGGCGAGGGTGGATCCTGTGCTTCTAGGAAATCTATATCGGCAGCACGACCCGGCGCCCAGAGCTGGAGGAAGATGTACGATCCCTTGGCATGGACGGCGTCCGTGATCTGTGTAGCCACGCGCACCCCATGAGACTATAATCGGCAGCGACAGAAGAAGGCATACCGTCTTCCAGCCCTTGATTTGTGCGTCGGTGTAGATGCCCGGGGCATGGGCGTATCCTCTTGCGTCATGGGAGATAAAGGCACCTTCGGTGATGAGCAGCGTTCCCGGTACGGATCCACGCTGAGCGTAGTAAGATGCTTGCTGAGGTCCGGGGACATGGGAAGAGTATGCTCGAAAGCGCGTCAACGGCGCAAGAACAACACGGTGCCGGAGCGTCATCCGACCGAGCTTGATGGGCTTGAAAAGGGCGGGTGTCCGTTGTGTCACGGTCATAGCTCGGGTTGGCTAGTATGGGCGATGGAGCGAAAGGAATGCGGGGTGGTCGATGAACGGCTCAGTTTGCATGCAGCACAAATTTATCGTCACTGAGTCCGTGCGATCCACGGGACCCGAGTCCGATGATCTGTAGGCCTCCGAGCGAGATTTGTAAGGTACACCTCCGAAATCGTGCCATGCCCAACGAGGAGATGTGATTCCTGGAAGTTTAGTCTCCATCCTAAGCATTCGGTGAGTCACCGTTGGAGATGAAGTGGACGGATGGCGCATGCCACGTCATCGAATGCTTGATAACTGCCAATTTCCGCATCCGTGCATTCGAACGCTGCCGTGTTCATATGCAAAGATGACCGTTGTGTAGAGAGTGGTAGTGACCGAAAGAATTAATATTGTTGGAGAGCCAAGTACAAAGGCTGTGCGCGAAGCCACTTTTGCTTACTCATGCCCGGACTCACTTCTGGGTCTCGTGACTTCTACTCTAAAAACTGATAGTGGTGAGTCCATTCGTTACTGCAAGTTATCACCATGGATATCCGGGTAACAATTTCGCCGCCCGAGTCCACCAGCATCATTTCTGCGACCGCTGGTCCGGGTGGGACATCGACCCAACTCGGCAACATTATACGTGCTATAGATCATCATCTCGACCCAGCCACTGACGACTGCCCCACGTTGCTTGGGCAAGGAAAGAGATCGGTACCGACTAGCTTCGATCCTCGATGCAGGGTGTGAACGCATTCCCACGAGCCGCCTGCTGTGGGACAGTTCATTCCACCAGTGGCATCTATGCACCGCGTCTGTTTCCTTTTCATGTTGACCCACGGCGGCCCCCCCGGGTCGCGGGCTCGGGTCTTGAATTTGAACTGGTCGAACCAAACGCGACTCGTACGGTCCATGCGTACGTAGAAGAATATCGGTCGATGTTGCTAACGTGACGACCATCCATGTTTCCGTCGACAAGGCGCGAGAAAGGTACGCTCGTCGATTGCAATGACGTGGGGAGGTACGCCAGCTATTCGTGCCTTGTGATCTTACCTTTACCTTTGGTCTCCCCAGCCCGTCGCCATCCAGTATCACGGATAGGAAGGTCCGCTGATTACAGTGATGCCCCCCTCTGCACGATAACGATGCCATACGGTGACGCAGCCCTGCGATATCCGGAAGTAGATGGAATCATGCCCGGCGATTGATTCTGGCAAGCACTGCCGATCTTTTGGGGACACGGGGGAAAATACGGATCATCATCGTCAAGGCTACTACGAGCGAGGCCGCTGAGAATGAACGGCATACATTCACGCAAAGAGGACGCCGTGACCCATGGACAATGGCGAAATTTTGGGAAACCGGGCTGTACAGACCGCCAGGTCTCGAAGGTGCAAGTTATTTATCACCAGCGCCTGTGCGTGACTACTTGTGGCGTGGGTTCCGTGCCTGTATACGACGTGACCGGTTGACCCGTACGGCTTGTGGCATGTACACTGAACCCGATGATGCGATATTCAGATGGAAAGGCACCTTCACGCTATATTTGACGGCCTTTGCAGATGGTCCTTCAATACGCCACATGTGCATGGCCAAGGCGGTCGCGGAAGTAGGGAGGCCTTTGGAGACCTCAGATAGATGGTGGACCCTTCCTTGGTTGCAGATGGGAATTTTATTTACATAAGTGGCATTCATTAATGAGAATCCGCCCAAGTTAGTCCCGCTACACTCGTCACACTCAAGATCACCCTCGTGAACGGCG
>JBBPMX010000263.1:0-17040 GCA_038090515.1 Pulveroboletus cf. viridisquamosus | reverse complement strand
CATATTGCTCAGCATTCATCTTCCCCTCAACCTCTGCAAGTCTCCACACACCTTCCCAGCCCATACAGCCCCATACCATGATATTTCCTCCACCAAACTTGACTGTACCCTGAATCTCCCTCTCAACCAATCCATTTCCAGACTGTTTCCACACTCACTGCCTTCCATCTGATGCAATCCTGTTGATTTTAGTTTCATCTGACCAGATTACCCTCTTCCAATTCTCCACAGTCCACTCCTTGTACTTCAAAGCAAAGTTTAAACACTTTTTTCTATGCACTGCCCTAAGTAATGGCTTTTTCTTCTTCACCACAGCCTTGAATGAGTTTTTCCTGAGGATTCTTTGGACTGTTTCTGAGGAGACTGGGCTGCTAATAATGGCATTGATGTGTTTGGTGGCCTGAACAGCATTAGAAGCCTTGCCAGTGGTGATCTGAGTGAGAATAGACTGCTGAGAGCGAGAAGAAAGCTTTGAGGGACATCCAGAAAAAGGAACCAATCAGTTGGGAAGGATATCCTGGAGTACCCTGGACACAGTAGACTTGCCAATACCAGATTTGGAGGCAATTTGGTGAGTAGAATAGCCATTAGAAGCAAGAGAAAGGATATTTTCCTTTTGAGCAGAGGAGATAGAGTGCATTGTGAGATGATGAGATTCTGGGAATATGAGTCCTACTTAAATAGCTCAACTATAGGTCCCATGACAGGTAACATCACCATAGTAACAATATATTGACAGTTGGTTACCATAGAAATGGTGGAGCATCAGATTCTGATATATCTGAAACACACTCACATAATTGTCCTAATGAGTGTCAGTTTTGAATTGTATATATCTCCATGGTTTCTGATCCAAAAATATTTGTTTGTGTTCAGAAGTTATTTAATAAACAATCAAAATATGCAAAACATTGGGACAATTTTGTGAGTCACTGTATATAAGTCTCTGCACTTGTAGTAGATACAGTAGTTTGAATATTGACTTGGATAGTCTCCAAAGCTCACTCCGATTCTCTTGAGTTCCTGAGACTCTTCTCTGAACCATCCTCGACCTTTGTTGCTTGCAACAGGGCCAATCTGACTCCCAACCCATGTTCCAAAATAACAGGACACACCTGGAGTTGTAACAAGGGCACACCACATACAGTGAAGCTGAGTCCTGCTTGAACTCTGGAGTTTCCAAAGTTATCTCCTGGAGATCTGGTCCTAACAGTATATTTAAACTCATCCTTGTTGTAACTCCTCTTGTCATAAGCCTTAACTTGATTTACCCACCATGGTCACTTGCATCATGCATTCCAGAACATGTGCTATTAGTGCAAATTCACTTCTGTCCCCATGTTTCAATCCACTTAGCATATTTGCAAGCAATCATTGAGGCCCCACCCTTATTAACCAATTCCACAGTTTTTTCACTCGCTGTACTCCAGCATCCATCTCCCAGGCTCATGCCCTTCAGCACTTACCAACTTCAGATGTACAAATCACAGAACTCAAGGACAACAAGTCATCATTATCTAACCCATCATGAGGACAAGACATTCCCCATATACCACCCAACAGTCCTAGAAGCCTGGAAGGTCTGGATGGTCCCAAAGGTGACTTCTCCAATGAAGACCCCAACTTCCCTGAGCTCAGACCTGAGGACAGCAATGACAAAGAGATACTAGGAAGCAAAGATGAAGAAAATAATGAGCAAGTCCTCTGGGACACACTTGTTCTCCTTGCTGACACCATCCATGGCCTTGCCTGCTCCTTATCAGGCTCACACTCAAGAGGAGAATGAGACCAAGGAATGAGAATTCCAAGTGTAAGGAAATGATACAGGCGACTACCTACTTATATACTAACTACTGTTTGTACATGTTGTAGCAATGGAACTTCATAGAATGCGATAGAATGATTATATAAGTGATGACATCATAGATGGAATGTTCTAGAAGGTTCAAGATAAGATGAGATAGAGGGAGATCATGTAATGTGATAAGATAAGATAAGAAGGTGAGAGACAAAGAGATGATGGTTCTGACATTACCCCCTTTTCAGGGTTGATACTCTGGATCAACAAGAGGGGTGAAGTTGAAGAGATGTTAGGGAAGGCGATTTATGGTATCAGTGAAGTCATGTATGCTTTGATGCTCGAAGAAAGGGGTGAAGGGTGAATTGCAACAATCTTGGTCACAAGTATCATTGCAGATGACCCGTACAGCTGATGGATTCTGATGATGGAATTCCTCGACCAATTTTGGGGCATTGGTGACATATGTTTTGGGTTTCCAGGTTCTGTCTTCTTTTGGGTATCCCTTCTACTGTATGAGGTATTCCGTCTTGCCACATTTCTTGCGAGAGTTGACTATTTCTTCCACCTTATATTCCAGTTTTTGTTGGATGACAACCAGTTCAGGCGGAGGTGGTTTCTTTTGTGAGGGGAAGGTACCAGTTTTGTATGGCCAGAGATGTGATTCATGGAAGACTGGGTGGATTGTTCACCAGGTTTGGGGCAAGGTGAGTTTATAAGCAGCAGGTCTGACTTTCTTTAGGACTTTGAATGGTCCATATTTCTTATTGTCAAGCTTTTTGGTTGGACAATCTGTTCGGATGTATGCCGCATCTATGAGTACTTGATCTCCAGGTTTGTATTCTCGGATTTCTCAGATCTTTCGGTCGTAATACTTTTTCATCTTGGCTGAAGCCTTTTCCAATGCCTTTTTTGCCTGTTCTTGTGACTCTTTCATTTTGGTCACAAATTGTGTTGCATCTTCATTATAGATTTGGATTTGGGTATCTTCAGATATAGTAGGTTGGTGTCTGAAGTTTAGTAAGAATGGCAAAGTGCCTGTTGCACTAGTGGTTTTCTGGTTATGCGCAAACTTAGCTAGGGCCAGCCATTCTACCCAATCGTTTTGCTTGTGATTTATGTACAGTCGAAGATATAATTCTACTTCTGAGTTTTTTCTCTCAGTTTGGCCATCTGTTTGGGGGTGATAGGCCGTAGAGGGGTTTCTTTCAATCTTAAGTAGCACGTATAAGTCTTTCATGAAGTTTGACATGAATTATGGACCACGATCAGAGATCACCTTTCAGGGGGTACTGTGAAGTTTAAATATATGATCTCTAAATATGATAGCTACTCCTTTGGCGGTTATGGAAGAGGAAATTGGGAATAGCCTTATCATTTTCAAGAATCTATCTACGACGACAAGAATGGCGTCATGTCCTTGTGATTCGGGTAGTGGACCGATGATATCAAGCGAGATGATCTCCCACAGGTGGTTGGGTATTTCGTGAGGGTTAAATGGGGTCTTTCCAGCTTGATGTGTTGTTTTCGCCTTTTGGCATCGGTCACATCCTTTTATGTATTGCTCTACGTCTTTTCTGAGTATTGGCCAGTAGTATTTTGTCAGGATAAGGTCGCATGTATGTTTTGCGCCTGGATGTCCTGCTATAGGATGGTTGTGGTTTTGGGTTATGATTTCTTCTCTTAGCTCAGGTATTTGTGGGACATAGAGTAGTTCCTTCCAATAGATGATCCTGTTTTCCTTTTTCCAGTGAGACTCCTTGTTTTGGATACCTTCTTTAGTGAATTTCTCAGCTTTATGTTGGTTCCTGGTTATTTTAGAAGTAATGGTCTCGGTCTGGATGGTTCGGATTTGCTCCTCAGCTGGCAATGACTCACCCATGGTGTCGGATTTAGGGAAGTATTTCGGAGGAAGGAGTATTTGTTGGGAGTTGTTGAGTTCCACCCCCTTTTCAAAGTCTGGCCTCTAGGACAGAGAATCAGCTGGATTTATTTTTCCAGGATGATGAATGAAGGTGAAATCGTACTCCTGTATAATTTGTTGCCATCTGGCTTGATGGTGGGAGAGATTGACAGGTTTTTTATAGAATTCGAGGTTTTTGTGATTGGTTAAGACCTTGAAGGGGTAAAGGGTGCTGAGGAAGTATTGTCACCACTCTTGGAGTGTATAGATGACAGCAAGCATCTCTAAGTCTGCAGCGTGGTAGTTCCTCTCGGCATTGTTGAGGGATTTGGAGATGAAGGCAATGGGGTGCCACATGCCATTTTGGCATTGTGATAACACGGTGCCTACTCCAATTCCTGATCTGTCGGTCTCTACTCGGAATGGATCCATGTCTGTAGGCATGGTGAGTGTGGGGGCGGTGGAGATTGTTTCCTTGAGTTGGTCCATTGCCCGCTGACACTCGTCTGTCCATTTGAACTTGTTCTTTTCTGAGGTGAGTGCATTTAGGGGTCTCACTTTTTTGGCGAAATCCTTCACGAACCTCCAATAGAAGTTGAGGAATTCCAAGAAGCCCCTTAGTTGTTTTCAGGTCGTTGGCATGGCCAGTCAAGAATAGCTTACACTTTCTTGGATTCCATTTTTACCTTATTCTGTGACACGATTATGCTGAGGAATTTGGTTTCTTGTACCTTGAAGTTGCATTTGTCGTGTCTCAAATATAGGTATTCTTGTTGGAGTATTTCAAGTACTTCTCTCACCACCTTTCAGTGTTCTTTGAGATTGCTGGTGAAAATCATGATGTCATCTATGTACACAACTATGACCTCCCTGTCTATAAGCTCTTTGAACAGGGAGTTCATCATGGTTTGAAATGTTGCTGGTGAATTGGTGAGTCTAAAAAACATTACTAGTGGTTCAAACAGGCCTCGATTGGTTCAGAACATGGCTTTCCATTCGTCTCCTTCCTTTATCATACCCCCACCTCACATCGAACTTGGTGTAGTATTTGGCAGATTTGAGTTTGTCCACTAGTTTGTTGATAAGTGTGAGGGGATATCAGTTTCGAATGGTGACTCTGTTTAACTTTTGATAGTCTTGGACAGGGCAGAGTCTCCCATCTTTCTTTTTGATGAAGAAGAAGGCAGATGCGAATGGGGATTTGGAGAGTCAGATACGTCTGGATTTGAGATTTTCCTCTAGGAATGCATCTAACTCAGTTTGTTCTCCTGGTCTCAATGGATAGGTTTTACAATCGATGGTATAATCTCCAGGTAGGAGTTCAATTGCATGATCCCAGGGTCTTTGGGGTGGTAGTTCATTGAACAATTTTTTGGCGAATACATCGGTGAAGTCATGTATATATTCAGGGGCTGCCTCCTCGAAGGTTTTCTTCTTTTTCTGAGCGAACTCCTTGGCGACTATCTCAGTGGACATGTTCCAGTATGCCTTCACATCAATTTTGAAGAGTTGATCTCCTTGAGAGAATCGGAACTCCTCATCATCGTCTTCCTTGTCGATGAGTCCAGGGAGATGGTCATTCTTGCATCGGAACTCGATTCAGCCTGTGGGCCAGTCGATCGAGGGGTTGTGCGTCTTTAGCCAATTGTGTCCCAGGAAGATGGAGTTTGGCCCTAGATTGGTGATGGCCAATGTGATCTTTTTGGAGTGCTCGAGTATTTTCATCTCGACTATGATGAACTCCTTAATCTTGCCTTCTGTATTGTGGGATCCATTGGCATTATAGACTTTTATGGGTCTCGGGAGTAGATGTATATCAAGGGTGTTGGCTTTGACGCATTCGGCATCTATTGAGGAGCCAGTGCATCCTGAGTCAATGAGTGCTTTGACCTCAAACTTGTGTCCATTGTCCATGGATATTTGCACTGGTACTTCAAGAGAGTTTCATTGTCTTCTCCTTTCTGAAGCCCTTTTGAACTTAGGCTTTCTTTGGAGGTCTCTTAGTACCCACACAGTGTTCTCCATGGACATTTCCTATAGATCCATGACGAGCTGGGTGTCAACTTCTGTCTATCATGTCTTATGGATGAATGATGTCAGATGTTTCTTGGCTATATCCACATCTTTTTCTGCTTGTTGTTTTATCCAGCAGATTGATTACGGATTGACAGTGTTTTCCCATCAGGCTCTTCAGTGAGATTGGATCTTTTGGTTTGGCGTCCATGCTACCAAATCCTTGAGAACCTCATTTTGTTTCATTGAGGGTTTCTACCTCTTTGACTAGGGGATTTGAAAATTTCTCAAGTATCAATTGTGCTATCTTATCAGCGACTTTCACTGAGAAGTCCTTATCGGAATTGTTAATAAGGAGGACTTTTACCTCCCCCCTGTAATTGGAATCTATTACCCCAGCTCCGGTGGTTATCAAAGCTTTTATGGCTAAACCAGATCGGGGTGCAATTCTGCCATAATGCCCCACAGGAATGGCCATAGAAAGCTTAGTATTTATGAGGGTCTGTCCTCATTTTGGCACAACACACTCTTCCGCTGCGTACAGATCATACCCTGCCACACCAGGGGTTCCTTACTCGGGAAGAGGGATCTTCTTATTACTGCATTTAATTCGTAGCAGTGTCTCACATTTCAAAATGGTGTACTTAGGTTTGGATTCGGTCTTGTCACACATTTCAATGGATAAAACATCAAATTTATTGTCTGGAACAGTAACTACTTTAGACGAGGTAGAGCGACCTGTATCTACTCATCTTTTCCAAAACCCTGCTCATTCTTTTCCACTATCTTCATACATTCTGCCAGCTCCTCTGCGTTCTGGTAGAATATCTTGGCCCCTTTGAATTCAATGTACCTCATTTGGGGTGGACGAGGCTTGGGCTTGTGGTCAGCACATGGCCATGGCTTTTCACACTTGAAACAGAGCCCTTCTGCTCTGGCCTTGTCGATATCCATTGGTTTCCCTTGGCCACTGAATGTTCCAACCTCTTTTAGTGGTGCCGAGTTGGCAGCAATGAAGCCGGAAGGCTTGGGAGCCTCAGTAGATGTTTCCTTGTTTGCTGGCCTAGACCAGTGTGGCATAAATTGAGGTTTTTGTGTCCCTCCAGACCTTCTGAGTTTTTGGGAGGCAAGGGCAGTCTCAGCGCAGCAGAGGTGCCTCTCCCATTTCTTGATATCCTTGCTGAGGCAAAGAGCAGATGACTCTTGCTCAGTGAAGGTTACAATTTTGTCTTTTACTCCTTGCTGGCAGACGCAGACCAGCTGTTTGTCAAATTCATTGTTATAGCAGCAGTCAGCTTCCACCATGAGTTGGGACATTCTGATGAAGAAGTCCTCTATTGAATCTCCTCCCTGCTTGAGAGTCATTAACTTCTCATAGGCCTCCCTCCAGGCCATTGCAGGTCGGAAATGTTTATCTAGGTTGAGTATGAACTCTTCCCAGTCTTGTGTGCCGATTTTTTCTTCAAAGTAGAGGTCGGCAAACCTCCTTGTGGGATTGGTGTCTTTGCCTCCCATGAAGCCCAGGGTGATGATGATCTTCTGGTGGTCGATGGGCTCTATGTCGAACCCCAGAAGGTAGTTTTGCACAGTGGTTTGCCATGCATGGTATTTGGATTTGTCACCCTTGTATATGAAGGGTTTGGGGGCAATGGACTTGCTCAAAGGGTTGTCTCAGGTGTTGGGCAGTTTTACCCTAGACGTGCAGACCGGAGAACAAATGGGGCACTTCAGGGCCGGGTTGGAATCAGAGCTCTCATTGGCCGAAGATTCGGACAATGGTGGTGCTGGAGCCTTTTTCTTCCCCTTGCTCCGAGAGGGCTGTGCGAGTAACCACTCGCTATGAAACATCTGCATATAGAAGGGGATGGTGCCTTTGACACTGGGTGAAGGAGCAGGTCCTGTTTGTAAAGGCGGGCCCAGCTTTCATAGCGGTCAGTGAATGAGAGGCTTTCATCCTCATAGGTGTAGGTGATTTTTGGGTACTCTGAACCTGACATTGGTTTTGAGGAGGGAGTGACGACGGAGATATGCTTTGTCTGCTCACTGCTAGGTCCTTCCAAAGAACTTCCTAGTGGGCACGACTGAATGTGGGAAAATGATGGTCCTTCAAACTCCAGGGCTTCTTTGGCTTTGGAGCTTCTTCAAACAATTTGATTTGGCCGGTGTGGGTTCTGGTGAGAGGGTAGATGTTTGATAATAAACGGTGTCGGCACATTTCATATGTGGATGGCAGACGTCACAGGTATTCTGTGAACCTGGCTATCTCAAATCACAGAGACAGCACCCTAGTGCACTATGGGCTAACAGCAACGTTATCCTTATTTATAACAGCGGACAACTGTATGACTACTAGTAACTGTGTATGCAGAAGTCTGTCAAGTGGAGCTCATACTCAATGTTCCTTAACCCTGGACCTAGGTGGCTTTAATGCAGCTACACGTGAATAAATCCAGTAAACACTCTTTTATAGATGGTGAAGTCTCCTGTAATAGATCTTCTGTGGCGGATAAAAGCTCATGTGCGCTTGGTCTGTGAGAATACAAAGGAACTCAATGCCTAAAGGTGGAAATAGGCGGTATGGGAATAAGGTAAGGAAGCAAGAAGGGGTGTGATGTTGTGAAGTATGAGAGTGGAACAGTGCAGAGCAAAGGGCTTGATGCAAAGGCAAGTGATAATGTGAAAAGTGGGAGTGATATGACTAGGCAAGACAGGACTGCACTCGCGGTTGTTGACGATGAGGAATTACACTTGGAATTATATCAGGCTCACACTCAAGAGGAGAATGAGACCAAGGAATGAGAATTCCAAGCATAAGGAAATGATACAGGCAACTACCTACTTATATACTAACTACTGTTTGTACATGTTGTAGCAATGGAACTTCATAGAATGTGATAGAATGATTATATAAGTGATGACATCATAGATGGAATATTCTAGAAGGTTCAAGATAAGGTGAGATAGAGGGAGATTATGTGATGTGATAAGATAAGATAAGAAGGTGAGAGACAAAGAGATGACGGTTCTGATACTCCTCTTGTTAATGCCCCACTGATAGCACCCCCTACACCAAAGTTTAGGAACTGAATCAGTTCAATGGAACTGACCTCTGGAAGCTCCAGATATTCCTAGTCCAGTGTAAACTAAATTTCTAAGACTGCCCTAAGGTCTTTCAGACAGATCATGCCAAAGTAACATTTGCACAAGAAAAAGCAATGGCTCACACAATGTAAGTTAATTTTCTTATCTGACAATGATAAGGCCTGCCAAACTTCTATAGCCTCAAACACTACTACTATTGCCACTGCTACCAGTGCCTTAGTCTCATATGAACCCACAGAGACTGGCTCATATGGGCTGCTCAAGGATATTAAGCTGATTGATATTGATAAGCCAATCAAGCCATCACAGAGAAGTGACAGCCTTGATGTTAACCACTTTTTTTCAGTGCTATATGAGAAAAACAGCAAAAAAAACAGAGATTGTAATTGTTGCTTGTGAGTCATTTGTGCTTGACAATATTTACACACTCACTCTCTTTAATACATTACAGTAAGTGGTATAAGAAAGCAGTTTCCATTGTCAATGAGGCAACCACCTTGCATCATCACATGCAAGCTTGTCATCAACCCTACATGATACATAAGCTAACTACCCTGAGTGGGCCATGGCAAAAACTTCACATCAATGCTACTGAATGACATAAAGCAGTGATGGGCCAATGTCATGCTGAGCACACAACCCAGCCTGGATCAGCATCTCGTTCATAAGGAACCCATTATCAAATGCACAAACTTGAAGTTCTGTGACCTTGCAGTCCACTGGCTAATTGATATTGATCAGGTATGCATTACTTGTCATATAGGCTGCTACTCTTACTCTGTTCTAGCCTATCCATGCATTGCAGCATCCATTTTTTCGAACCATGATTAATCTTGCATCCTGTGCATCTCCTTGATTTACACAAGCACTTGAAGGTGAGTCTTTGAGTGTCACAAACAATTGACTAACATTCTTGGTCCTGGCAGAGTGATGTTGTCAAGAGTCACATCAATCTCACATACAATGCATGGCAGGTGTCAAACATTGATAGTTATTTTGCTATCACAGGTTCTTGGATTGAGGCAAAGACTCCTACTGTCTGGACTATAGAGTTGGTACTCCTTGACTTTGTGCATCTCAACAATGTGCACAACAGCACATGTCTCAGACAGGCCCTTTTTAAAGTTGTTAAACAACTTAATATTGTGCAAAAGGTATATACTGTATCATTGATCCAATTCAATCCAATGTCTCATTGTTATGCTTGATCCTGAAGGGTCAGGCATGAACTTGGTGAAGGTCCTAAGATGCTGAGACAAGGGGGTACCTTGTGGATGGCAAGGTCAAGGGTTCGTCCTGGCAGTGCCAGACAATAGACTTCCTGGTGATACAGGTGGACCAAGGACTTATCACTTGTGATTGGGATGGGACACAGGCAAGAGCTAAAGTGCTCACTCGAGTGTAGAGCGAAAACACATAAAAAGGGGTTTAAGATTATGGAAGTCAAGTAGGTCTAAGCTGAAGGACATGGGTACTACTTAGGAGTTTATATATGAGGACGAAGGGATGCTGAGTAATCATACAGAAACTGAAAGAATATGAAAGAATAGTGGCTAACTGATCATTGAGTCAGCAAGATAGTAGCAGAAGAAACTCAATAAGTAAGCAGAGAACCTTCTGGAAAAGTGGAGAATGAACAAGCACATGGTGGAGGGGACTATGAGCTTAGCATAACTAGAGCTAAGTGAGGAGAAATAAGTCTGATGGCAGGAAAAGAAACAAAGGGTACACATAAATTGTAACACTCATGGACAACTTCTAGCTCAGCTATATTACATGCAACAATGCAACAAACAATGATACTATGATGTAAGAACTTGCTCATCTGATTGAATTAGCTACAGGTCAAGCCTTCAATGCAAAGAAGCATTGCTTACAGTGTATGGCACATATAATCAACCTTGCTATGCAAGCTCTTCTCATGAGAGCTTCTGCCACTGGTGGCACACCAGAAAAGAAGCAGGTTTTCAGGCTCCAACATTGTGGGACTACTTCAGGCTGCTTTCCCACACCCCAGGGATGTGATGCCCCTTTCTCCAGCCTCATGATGTTGATGCGTTGCTTGAGCATATTTGGAGATTTTTTTGCCTATCTCTCCTGGTACCTCTCACCTCCTTGTAGCCTCTTTTCCCCATGTCACAGCTCCAGCCTTGCTGCTCTGCTTGTGGTAAATCCCCAGCCCTGCCTGTACCTGACAGTGGGCACTCCAAGGGAGAGAATGCCACTGAGGGCCCATCTGAGTTTGATGGGCTCCTGTCTGATCCAGATCAGGATAGGCACTCTGCCTTGGGTGCTCCTGGGGACTTGACTACATCCCCCCATCGTGTGACCCTCCAGGAGGCTGCAGCTGTGATGAAAAATGTACCTGGCCAGGTCCCAGACATCATGCTACAACCCTCCTTGAATGACCAACCTGTTAAACAGCTGAATCTGGCAGCTGGAGTCCGATGTCAGAGACTGTAAATTGATGTAGCTAGATGTGCACATACCTGGAGTCCGATGTCAGAGACTAAGGAGTCCTGACATTGGACTCGCAGGTTCTACTACTCTAAAGTGTAAACAATAATAAACAATAATAAGTCGCGCCACACTGTGGCTTACATGTGCGCAATCACCAAGCTCAACACAACCTAGTCCCTTCCCCTCTCAATCAAGCACTAATGCCCTGCTGACCCCTGCACATTGCAGGTCAGCCCTTCAGCTTCTAGCTGACAGTACTGCTGGGGCATCCCCTGCCCCTAGGAAATACCATAGGGCAGCAATCTCAAACTCTCTGGAGGTGTCTTCAGCATCTCACCAGATCCAGGATGCCTCAGGTTTCACCATCAGGCTTCCAGGTTGCCCCCCACTCTCCTCAGTTCTGGACTGACTATGTGCCAGATTAGGGCAGGCAGCCCTGCCCACCATGGAAGGGGACCTAGCCCCCTCTCTTTTGGCCAGTCTGGAAAACAGGCTGGATACCTCTAACCTGGAGGTTCTTGCAGTGCTGAAGAGTGCTCTGGCACCCCTGGCTCCAGACCAGGATATGTCAGTCCCACTGGCCAATCCTGCTTTAGGTTAGTTATCCCTCCTCCCCCTCTGCTCTCCCTCTGGATGCATGTATGCACTGTTATTCCCTTTCCTTATCTTGCTTACTTTACCTCTGCCCCCTCCAGGGCTCTTCTGCTCACTTACTCTTTCTTACCCTACTCTTCCAAACACTATTTCATTGCATTCTTACCACCTCTCACTATCCAGACTTACCAGACCCCTCCACTTGCTCATTTCTTCCAGGATTTCACTTGATGACCCTAGCCTTAACCCTGGTCAACATCCTGGTGAACCCAGCACCTTTGAGTGGCCAGGACCTTGGCATTCCAGCCAAGGTCATCTTGGTAATGAGAGCAAACTGGCCCTCCTATATCCCCCTCATGGCCTTGTTCACCCATACCCTGCAGGCAAAGGCACTCTTCTCCAAGGATGAGACCTTGCAAGACTTCACCATCCAGAATGGACAGCTGAAGGTTGCCACTCTAAAGCTCAGTGATAAGGATGAGCTATCTATGCATGCTGGTGGAAGACTAGTTGCTGGTGTTTTCCTACCTGGTGGCCTGTATTCATACCTTCCTTCTTCACAATGCTGAGGCAGTGGCAAACATGTGGTGGAAGCATTTTGAGAATGTCACCTCATGCCTTGACTTCTTCTCATGGTTCAGCCTTTATCTCACCTATGACATCTACCTGTGCAAATGTTATGTCACAGATGTCTCTTTTAATGCTGCTGTCTGGCAATCTGAGGTTTGGAATCAGATCATTAATGATGCTCACCTCAAGCAAATCCCCTCATCCTTGTTGCTTGCTGCCTCATCTTCCTTTCAGCCAGGCTTTTTCTCATTCTGCCCAGACTTGGCCTTTCATGACCCTGCAAGCTGCCAACAGGGCACAAACCTGTCTTCTTGGGCGTCAACTCTCCCTCAGGCCCCCACAACCCCCTATTGCTGCATTTTCTGTAGTGTGCTCGGCTGCTGAAACTGCTCCTGCAATCTCACTGCCACAAAGTTCATCTCCCTCATTAGCAGCTTCTGGCAGACTTTAGCAGGTGAGCAAGTTTGCTTCAAGTGGGATGGACAGGGCTGTCTTGACTTCATCTGCCCTTGAAAGCATGCCTGCTCCCATTGCAGTGGCTCCCACCCTGTGCAGGACTGCTCTGACTAATGGCTTCCTCCCAATCATTACCTCTTTCTGTTAGGAATGGTGAGAAGAACTCCTGGGAGCTACTGGCTCACTGAAGGAGTTTGCAGATGTGCCAAAAGGCATCTGTTTTAGCTAGCAGATTAGTGTCCCAGATTTCTATGTCCTTTCATCTTCCTTTGTTCCTCCAAACCATAGATCAGCTCTTGACCACCTGGACTTCCTGCTCAATTACATTAATTCAGAAGTTAGCATTGGTTGCTATACCAGCCTGTTCTCGATATCTTGTCTTGTCTTGAAAGTATTATTGGCCCATTTCATATAAGCCCTCTTGGTGTGATCCTGAAGGTGCCTGGCTCCTTGAAATTCCATTTAATCCAAGATCACTCCTTTCCTCACAACAACATCTTCCCATCCATTAACTTAATGATTGACTCCTCCTTGTTTGAGTGTAACTAGGGTATGTTCAGTGACTGTTGGCTCCAAGTGGCAGCAGCCCTATCAGGGGCCCAGGTAGCTATCTTCAATATGGAGGCACCACTTGCCCATAGTCCCAGAGGACTGTGTAATGCTAGAGATGGAGGGTGTTATCTGTATTTACATTGACCACTGTGCCTGCTTTGATTGCTCCAGCTCAAGTGGTCTCTTTGGCTGCCCAGGTGATGCTTCAAAGGGGCCCCAGATGTGCCTCACTGGGCAGTTGACTTCCGCTACCCTTTCCCACTGGCTCTAGAAAGCTCCTGGTCTTACTCCTTTGATGAATATCTCATTTTTGATGTAGCAGATGACTTGGGTTGGCCCTGGGCCCCAAGCAAGCACATTCCCTTCACTTCCATCTTTACTTATCTTGATCTGGTCTGGGATCTTCCTTGTAAGACAGTTGCTATTCTGGACTCAAAGCAGCTCAAGTACTTGACTCATCTCACTCCCTGGGTCCCTGGCCACTTGGTCACTCTCAAGGACTGCCAAGGGGTGGTAGAATGCCTCCAGCATTGCACTTTGGTGATCTCAGAGGGCCACTCTCATCTCCCTTCCCTATACCACCTCATTTCATCTTTCAGAACTCCAAGAGTTCATATCACATTATCCCAAATCCAGTTCCATGCCCTCCATCCATTCAGATGCCCATCCATACTCCCTCATTGCCCATGGCATATCAGCTGTCAATGCCATCACCTTGGGTCTCCTCTGCTTTGCTATAGCTGTATCACTACCTAAAACTGGTTGTATAGCCACCACAGATATTGCACCTGATATTGTTGGTATCTATCCTGGATAGAGATACCATCATAGATATTAACCCAGATGTGTTCAGCCTGGCGAATAACAGCTATGCCCAGTTTGTTTAGAGGATCCTGGGTAGATAGCATATAGGGAGTATCTGGCAGAGGTATTGCAGATCTTCTAGCAAGGTCGTGTGGTCACAGTATCACCACCACCCATTATCTCAGTACTCAAGCAGGTCACTATGGCAGATTCCACTTCTTTTCCTTCCTTATCCATCTCTGCTGGCATTCCTTTATCATCATCAATCATACCAGTCATATCCAGCTTATCTCATCCATCACTTTCTTCATCATCATTGTCACCATCTGTATCCAGGCCATTGCCCCAACTTGTATTGTCATCTGCTATGTTGGATCCCCCTCAATCACTTGAATCTGCCATGTCAGATATAATCATAGATCCCCCATTGTCTATTCCTACTAACAATTCCCTTTCCTTATCCTTGTTATCAGTCACATCTGAGCTATCGCCCATATCAGTACCATCATTCGCCATGCTGAATGACCCCACATTAATCAGGTTTGCCATGCCAGACCTTTCATCTCCTCTACCATTCATGTCTGCTGACCTTTCTCCCTTTGTCTTAATTTCATGTCTATCTCTCCTATCACCCATACTGGGTAATTCTATTCCACTGTTCTCATGACAGGACATTTTTAGTCACCATTCAGTTGGTCAATCCAGTTTTATTTTTTCCTCTTTTATTTCATTATCTCTTCATTGGGCTTCTTTTTCTCCTTCTGATTTGAGGCCACCTATCTGGCTCCCCAATTCTGATACATATTTTTATTCATCTTTTGTCCTTCCTCCCCCTCTCCTAGATTGTGATGACCAGGAGGTCATTATTCATAGTACCCTGAGGGGAAGTACTCACTATCTGTTTTGATCCTGTTTTTCATCATTCCATTTTTATGTTTTTGTTATTTTCACTTCCATTATTTGTATATCATTTTTCATCTATCTTCCAGACTATATTAATAGACTATCTGGAATCAATCCAGTCTCGTTCAGTTTGATTGGTCTTGCTACAGACATAGATAGAAGAAGTAGATCGAAGAATGCAAGTTGGGTTGAACACCCACAACTTCATTTTCATTATTAAGCCACTATGTATCCATTCTATCCTGGGTTTAGTCCAATGTCATCATTTTGCACATATCACTAAGAAACACAAATAGACTTTCATACCATTGTTTTAGTCATTCAGCACATTCCTTTATTAAAAATAATCCAAAAACAGTTGTACATCATTCCATCCTCCTCATCTCATATCCACCATATTCTTTCAATCACACCTTGAGACTGATGCATTTTATCCAGTAGTCTGTTCCTTCGATCCAGTGCCAATCTGGTACCTGTCCATTTGGGATCCAAGCAGGCATGGATGCAGTGAGCTGATTGATGAAGACAAGTCAGGCAGTACCTCATATCTGGTTTCTAATTTTTGAATTATCATACATTCTGGCATTCATTTACTTATTTTTTTTTCTTCTTTTGTTCAGATCTCACCAGATTGGATTGGACACACATGGATTGGACTTAGATTGGACTTGGATTGGATATGAAAGAATATACAAAACTATCTGCAATGATTCAGATTGCTACCACCTGCCCATTGCTGCCTTTACACAGAACAGTCCATATCTCCTTGAACACTGCCAAGGAGTCTTGTGCTTGTGCTACTGACTCTTGCATCTGAGCAACAGCTTCTTGAACCCTTTCTTTGGCATGCAGGAACTTGTGCTCCATGAGGGCAAGGGTCCTGAGACCTGCCTTGTGTATCTCTAGATCCACTTCACCTATGTGTGGGTGCCACTTCATGTTTGTTAGTTCCAGTTCATCGTCCCTTTCTTTGCACTTGCTGTTGAATACCTCGATGATGCATATCAGTACCCAGTTCTGATGGGGGCAGGTAGGAGTTTCTAGTACAAAGTCAGTTATATGTGCAAAACATGGATACCATTTACCTGAGGCTTTCCCCTTCCCTTTCTCATCCTTTGACCAACCTATTCATCACCCTTATCTTCGTCACCTTCCTGCCATAGCTGCTGGACTTGTCACATTTGGCCTTGAGGCCTTGGCAGTGATCACATGTGTAACCTTCATGACCCTGGCAGATGACCTTCACCCTGGCACATCCAGCACATGGTCCATTGTGGTTGTGGGATACATTACCCATAGTCACCTTCTTCTGGACTGGCTCATCCTCCTCCTCATCATTGTCACCCTCGTCCTCATCTATCATGATCTGTGGTTGCTGATTTGATTTATTAGTACAGAGACTATTATACTGGATCCATCACTTGCCTTAGCTGGTCATGCCAGAATGATGACAACCAGAAGCCACCTCTTGGCTTCCATGCCTTTGCTTGACCCTGGAACTGGATCTGCTGGAGTCAGGTTGACTGCTGGAAATGGTGTTCATTGTGGCCCTCCCTGGGCCTACTCTTTTGTCACTCATGTTCCTTCATTGCATATCCATTGCCAACCAGCTACCTCATTTTTCCATCTGGTGGCAGTCTCATTTACTTCTCTGATCATTTCAGCAGTTCCTATTTCAAGGGGCACCTCAATGCCAAGCTGGCATGTGTCTTGCAGGCATCCAAGCACATGTTTCTGTTAAGCAGCTGAGTCGGGCAGCTGGAGTCCAATGTCAAAGACTATATTAGTGCAGCTAATAGGGTACATACCTGGAGTCCAATGTCAAAGACTAAGGAGTCCGGACATGGAACTCGCAGGTTGTACTACATGTGTGTACACAACAATA
>JBBPMX010000262.1:0-17085 GCA_038090515.1 Pulveroboletus cf. viridisquamosus | reverse complement strand
GTGATCACTCAGGACAAGGTGGAATGCACCGGGACATCATACGTTGCACACCACAGTGGAGGGGTGGCTCTGCATGGTATGACTGCGTCTTTGTGGACAGCAGTGGTTCAGAGGACAACCCTCTTCATGGTCTGCTGATTGCTCGCGTTATACTTTTCTTCTCAGTCAAGCATCAAGGGCAGTCATACTCATGCGCCCTGGTTGAGTGGTTCCTGCCAGTCAGCGATGAGCCTGACCCGTTGACAGGAATGTGGATCGTAGCTCCAGAGGTGAATGCAGCAGGGCAGCGGATTCGGGCAGTGATTTCCGTAAAAACTATACTACGAGGAATACAGTTGATTGGAGTGTATGGTAAGGAGTATCTACCTGTTACATTTCAATTTTCAGAATCTCTCGATGCGTTTAAAGCTTACTATGTCAATAAGTACATAGATCATCACGCATATACTGTCTGCTGACTCGAATGACTACTGTACTATGTCTGCAATAGTGAAGGGACTGCAATGGTCTGTAGAGGCTCTGGATACTTTCGGCCGGGTGCGACAGACTCAACAGTTAGTCTGCAGACTGTACAGACACTACAGTGGGTTTGACCTATTGCTGATGGTTAAACATAATGTTGTAAAACATCGACGTCACCTTGGGCCCCTCACTATCGTCCACTGCCCACATCGTCCCAATCACAGAACGGAACCCAGCAAACTGCATCGCTGACGCAAGATGGATCACCTCATCCGGACTCTCCTCGTCCCCAACAGTGGTGTGACAGGCTGAGAGATATGCAAAGATTTTCGAGGTTGCACTGCCTGATTCGCTGAATAGTAAAGCGTCCGTCGTGGAGAGCAAAGGCAGACTCGAACGGTTGTGTGCGGTTCGGAATACCATGGCATGCAAAATGCACCCATTCGTTCTTGCCGAGTTCTTCGGTGACCCGGGCAATGCAAGATTCCGGACCCTCGAGACACATGAACATGGTCAGACCATCGACCCGCTGACCAATGCTGGCCAGTTTGCTATTGACAGAAACAAGTTTGTCCTCGCCAGCGGCTGTTGCTTGACCTATAGTGATGAAGGATTGCCCTCTAGTTGCAGGCCTGGGCCTTCTAGCATGAATGAGGGCAATGAGGGTAGGGGTGTAGGATGAGACATAGAGATCAGCAAGACTCTGATGTCCTTTCCTAAACGGAGCGGCAGCATGGAGCGGGAGAAGAGTGAATTCGGCAGTGGGACACCACCAAATACGAGAATGAAGCGGACATGTCATCCGGAGGAAGTCTACAATGGGAGAAACGACAGTGTCCCACAGTTTCCGGAGGATGAGGCGGAGTTCTTTTGTCATGTCCATGTCCTTTGCACGTTTGGTCGCCACACCGAGGTCTGACGACAGGCCTTGAACATCCTCTTGTGTGGTGGGCAGTGGGATGTGAACAGGATCCTGGTCCTCCAGGACGACGAGAGCATCACAGCCATACTTGCTTGCGTTGACAACGATAACAGGGCCCTCACAGGCTGCCTGCCGGAGATCGGAGAAGAGTAAGGGCAGGAGGAAACGTGAAAGCCCGGGTAATTCACGAATACATTTGATGACTGTTTGCAATTCAAAGTTGAGATTGTAAACTCGATCATGCTGATCTGCACCAGGCGAATCGAGAGTGTTTCGGATGAGTGAAGTGAGTCGCATGAACTCGTCTGCCAACATGTTTCCTGCAGGGCCGGATGCAATGACATCGTCGAGCGGAGACCGGAGACGAGTGAGTTCGCTCCAAAAGACACCTCTACCTTGTTCTAGAAGCTCGATTGCCTTGGTAGGAGAATAGTTACGGAGGCAGGCTGAGAACACATCCACCGCAAGTGACGATGTGAGGCTCTTGAAGATGGCAAGGTGCTGAGGTAAGGATGGTAGAGTAGCGAGATGATGAACAAGCGATCGAAGGCACGTTTCGTATGCTAGAAGTGTGGTGGGATGATGGAAGTCCTCGGTGACATGGACCCATGCTCTGGCAGCAGACAGTCCACCGGAAGATACCATTTGCGGCGCATGTGCCAGGTTGGCATAAAGGCTGAACATCTCCTCTTTGTCGTCTGACTGACTCGATTGTGTGAACTGAGTGCGAAGGTAGCCTGCAAGGCTGCTTAGGGTCGTTGGCCAGTCTGGATGCCCCACTGGACGAAGTGCCAGCGCTCCTCGGCTGAGGGCAATGGCCTCGTCAAGATTCTCGATCCCGCCGAGTTTGCTGTAGCGAATAGAGAGGTGAAGTGCGAGGTTGTTTAATGATGTTGATCGATCTGGGTGGCCCACTGGGCGAAGTGCCAATGCGTCTCAATCGAGGGTGAGGACCTCGTTTATGTCCTCCATTGCTCCAAGTTTCTTGTACCGAGTGGAAAGGTCATATGCAAGATTGCCCAATGACATTGACCAACCTGGGTGTCCCACTGGGCAAAGTGTCAGTGCATCTCGATTGAGGACAATGGCCTTATCGAGGTCTTCCATTGCCTCGAACTTGTTATACCGAGCGGAAAGGTGAACAACAAGGTTGTTTAACAATGTTGACCGGATTGAGTTACCCACGGGGCAAAGTTCTAGTGCTTCTTGATCAAGGACAATGGCGTTGTCGAGGTCCTCTGCTGCGCCAAGTTGTTTGTACCGCGTGGAGAGATGAAGCGCAAGGCCACTCAACGATTTTGACCGATCTGGGTGACCCACCAGGCGGAGTGACAGCGCTTCTCGAGCAAGGACAATTGCCTCATTGATATCCTCCATCACCCCAAGCTTGTCGTATCGATTGGAGAGGTTGACTGTAAGATTGTTCAACGACATTGGCCGAATTGGGTGGCCCACTGGGAGAAGTGCTAGTGCTTCTTGGCCAAGAACGATGGCCTCGTCAACATCCTCCATTTCCCCGAGTTCCTTGTACCGAGTGGAGAGGTGATGTGCAAGGTTGTTCAATGACGTTGACCGATCCGGATGGCCTACTGGGCGAAGTACCAGTGCTTCTCGATCAAGGACAATAGCCTCATTAATATCCTCTGTCGCCCCGAGTTTGTCATATTGCATGCAGAGGTGAGATGCAAGGTTATTCAATAATGTTGACCGGACTGGATGGCCTACTAGGCAAAGTGACAGTGCCTCTCGATTTAGGACAAGGGACTCATTGAGATCCTCCATTTCTCTGAGCGTGTTGTACCGGGTAGAGAGTTGACATGCGAGGTTAGTCAACAGAACTTGTCGATGTGGATGGCCCATTGAGCAAAGTGCTAGCGCATCTTGACCAAGGATAACGGCCTCATTGAGATCCTCCATTGCTCTGAGCCTGTCATACCGAGCGGAGAGATGCGTTGCAAGGTTGTTCAATAACAACGACCGACCCAGGCTGCCAACTGGGTGAAGTGCCAGTGCTTCTTGATTGAGGACAATTGCCTTGTCGAGATCCTCCACTGTCCCAAGCCTGTCATACTGAGTGGAGAGGTTGGATGCAAGGTTGGTCAATAACAATGACCGACCCGGGCTGCCAACCGGGTGAAGTGCTAGTGCTTCTCGATTGAGAACAATTGCCTCCTTGAGATCCTCTACTATGTCAAGCTGGCTATACCGGGCACTGAGATTAAGTGCGAGATACCTCAAAGATTTTGAACGATCTGGGTGCCCCGGAGGGCATAATTGCAGCCCTTCTCGAGCAAGGACAATGGCTTCTTTGACATCCATCATTGCCCCAACCCACTTGTAACGATTCCACAGATGAAATGAAAGCAGGTTCAGGGTGGCGGGTCGCCTAGAATGGGTGGGAGGGCAAAGTTCCAGTGCTTCACGATTGACAGCAATCGCCTCGTCAATATAATTTAGTCCGTCCCCTTGCATAAACTTGGCGGCAAGGGTTGTTGCCTGCGAATACAGCTCGTCAACTGGTAAGGAGGTTAATTTCACCACTGTCTGTGCCGAGAAGAGACACCTACGTCTTGAATCCATCTGGGCTCGACGACACTCTCAATTCAATCCGGTGGTTTTAGATATGCTGGGATACCGTGCGACAGCCTGAGTGAGCAGTGAGCATGATGTGAAAAGGGCGCGATAGACAGGTTCTAAGGTGCTCACTTTGTCTAGACTCTTTGACGACGCAGTGAAAAAGCAGTCTTTTGTGTACACTTAATATTAGCAATGGCTGTCCGGCGCAATGCCTTCGGCAGTGCCACAGATTTTCTACCTTGTGATAGGCATAGCTTGAGTTGTTATGTGTACTGTAGCTGCAGTGCTCTCGTGGATAGGACGCGAGAATGAGGGGGTAAGGTGACTTGTACTCCTCCCCCACTCTAGTCGGCACGTCTACACAATAATTTTCACCACTGGAGTTCATAGTTATAAGTTTCTCCATCTGCGGAGCTAAACGAACAAAGATAATGGAGTCCTTTGTTTGATCATAAAGTTGGCCTTGGTCACACCAAGCCTACATAGCATTGTGGGGCTACAGTTCTATCAGTGGTTGGCGTCGCCGGTGGAAAATCGCCCGCTTCTCGATATTATTGTCCAGTGTGTTGCATACTGTATTTTGGCCTATCTCATCCTGAGCCGTGATGGAACTCATGGTCGATATCTATGGCGTTACATTTGCACATTTATTCTCACTGCAGTCTGCGCACCGCAGTCCATCTTTTGTCATGTGCACGCCGCGCTCTGTAGTGTACTCGCTGCGCTCTGTTGTAGACACACCGCGCTCTGTAGTGTAACCTACCGCACTCATAGAGTAACCTGCTGCGTTTGTAGAGTAGCCTGCCACATTCTGTCATGTTGTTCTGCAGTCATCTCATGTCGCTTTCACTTTGTTTCTATGCCAGAGTGTGCACCAAATGTATATCAGAGTAGATATGGCAGTAAAAACATTTTCAGGAAACTACAAGTCCAGCCTGTCGATCAAGTGGTCACAGAACTCCTCGACAAAATAATCAGCGTGTTTGAATGCTCCTCCCTTGTCAAGGAGTTCGAACATTCTCTCCCAACAGCCCTTACCCATATGACCGAACTGCACTTCCAACTTGAAATGCTTGACCGCTTCATTGTATGGCTGAGGATTATGCCCATCGAGGAGGTAACGACCCATGCCATTCCACCAAGCACGGTGCCAGTCGGCTTTGCACAATGTTGTGTCATGACAATCATCAGCGTGCGTGAGGATGCGTGGCTCTTCAGCGGCAACAATTTGACAGTGCTCATTGAGGACAGTCTTAGCGAGTGAAAGATACATAAATACATCCAGACCGATTGTTGAGCACTGAGCTTGTGTTAATTGAGTGAGGGAAATCTCAGTGAGACCCTTAAATGCAATTTGAAAGAGCGAAGGAACTCGGTAGGTGATGGCAAGCTTCATAAGCTCGGCAGAGTGAAAGCGCCAGCTAATGGCCTCAATGTGGTTTACTACAAATTCCTTCATTGTGTTGCATTGGTACTTCTGACAGAATTCAAGGAACACTTGAAGTTCCTCTTTTGCATATTTGCATCCTGTGTGGGGACTGTTGATGAGTTAGCACATTGGTTACTTCTAATAAATGTGTGACCTACAACCCAAAATGATGTTCGATGAAGAGATCGAACATTGACGGTGATAGTTGCGGGAGTACGATAGGATTGCTATCGCTTCGACCCTTGTTTGAGTCCTTAGCTTCACCTGTGCTAAACATGTCGGCAAGAACTTCAGAGTGTTGGCACAGTGGGCCTTTGGCGAGTCTGTACAGCGTATTTTGGACCTATGAACCCTCAAGTTCAGCCTAGGTGTGAAGGGATAGATACCAACTACACTCACGAGAAAGACATGACAGCTTTCATTGTCAAAATAGTACTGTGGGTGTCGGGTTGGTCGAGCAAATGCTGGAAGGTTTGACATACGGGATGAGCAGGCAGCTTGGAGCAACGGGGACAGGTCTAGCGAAATGGTTAAAAATATCACCAGGCGATCAGCTACCTGCGCCAGCATCAGCTTTCTCACACCCTAATGGCAAACAGCGGAACATGTGCAATTTTACATTATCAGACATGTGCTGATCAGGGATTGAGAAAGCGAAATGACTATGTAAAGATACTGAAGTACCGAGGATGCTAAATGACACTCGTATGGTTGAAACTGCCGTGCTTAGCCTGTCGCACACACAGCCCTCTTCTATACATCCCCGAATTTCTGGAGTGGGTCAGTACTATCAATGATGAAGTACCTTTGGACCATCCCACCATTACTGCCATGGGAAGCCATGGACACTGGTGGCGGACGTGTTGGCAGAAGAGGAAAAGGCTGCGGCAGAGGTGGTGGGCATGTTGTGTCATCGGTTGATGTGGAGAGGGTCTTTGACATAAGGATTACCAGCCGCAGCTATACATTCCCGCATGGTGGTCAAAGGCTCAAGGTTAAAGATGAAAAGAGAAATGTGATGTATGCTGCTTGCAAGAACCATTTCACGTTGTGCAACGTGATCAGTACCATGGGGGTAAGGGCTCTGTGTGGTTGCATATACGAGCTTTAGAGGACTGTGTACCATGTTGTAAAACAACGATCCTTTCCGGGATGGAAAAGGATCTATGAAAATGGGTGTGAGTGTACTCGACCCAAGGGAGGGTGTCAGATGGCAGCAGCCCGAGATACAGACCTGAGTGAAGAATCCCTCAAACGGAGGGTAACGAAATATTGCCTCATTCGAAAGGCATGTCGGGATCCCGAACCGCTAAAGAACAATAGGACCACTCACCCACCAATCCGGGCGGTGCCCGGATTGTACTGGATACTATACCGGATACGCTGGATCCAGATAAACCAGTCCGGATCAACTATATCGCATCGCTTGTCTGTAGTAAGGTACCCGCGCTTCACATGTTCTCGATCTATGACATCTATTGAGGTACGAGCTTGTCACACATACTATAAAACCTCTTCATTCTGGCCCATAGCACCTCAGTTGTTTTTGCCTGTCTGGCAGCAGCTGAGGTGAGTACTTATATACGCATTGCATTCCCTTCTCTCATACATAATAGTTCGGATCACTCCGGATTAACTAGGTAAATAAACAGTTGTTTTTGCCTGTCTGGCAGCAGCTGAGTTCGGATCACTCCAGATTAACTAGCTGCACGCTCGAAAGATTATAAGCCCCAATGGCGCACTCTGACCAGAAACAACTCACCTGCGCTACCCTCAGCGCAAAATTCGGACCTCGTCCCATTTTTGCTGATCAGCTAGCTGACAGCTGTCACACAACACCACATGTCCGACATGACATCGGATACCATTCAAAGCAACGAGGTCCTAACCGGACCTGAGACTTTCCCATTATGGAAGGTCAAGGTTACCCGAAAATTCCGCAGCAGCAAAGTCTATGGAGTCGTTTCCGGTACGGATACCCAACCCGTATCCGGTAGTGCCGGAGTCATAGCGTCCGATGTCCGCGAATGGCACGAACGTGATGAGAAAGCTCATGGCATCATACAACAACGTCTCTCCGACGCCCTCCTACTTAAAACAGAATCTTGCTCTTCTGCTAAAGAATTGTGGGATAAGCTGTTATCGCTCTTGGACGCTCCAAACGTCGCATCTGCATTTTATATCTTCCAACAACTCTTTAACGTGGCTTGGGACGGAACCTTGGACATTTCAGAGCACATTGTGTCGCTCTGGACCTCAGAGTCCCGACTTGCCGCAATGAAATTTCCGGTGGATTCAAAGGTCATGGCTTTCATCCTCCTCAATTCCCTCCCCAAAACTCCGGAATGGGAGTTATTCAAGGCATCTTTCATCAACACCACAGAGGACAGCAAATTGACCTTTGACGCTGCAGAAACTCGCATCATTGCAGAAGACGCCCGATTGTACCCGTCCAGACACGCAGAGTCCGCAATGAACGCATCCAGTGCACGGAAACCGACTACCCGCCCGCCAAACGCTTCTGCCTGGTGTGAACACCACTTATCCTCCACGCACAACTCCGCAGAGTGTGCGTCCTACAAGAAATGGGTAGCGGACCTGCATAGTGGTGCCTTCAGATAGCAAAGGACGAAGAAGGAGAAAGCGAATGCGTCGGAAGGGGTCTCGGATTCGGCCCATGTAGTCCAGGAACATGTATCACAGGCGCTAATTGAACAGATCCATGCTTATGCATCGTTCGAGCAAGGTGAAAGTGGGAGAAATGCGCTCATAATTGACTCAGGAGCATCATCACACATGGTTCCAAACCGATCCTGGTTTAGGACATACCGTCCACTCGATCCGCCTCGCCCGGTTACTCTCGGAAACAATTCGGAAACGCACGCGATCGGAATCGGATCAATACCACTCATGTCTCAGGTCTCCGGATCCACGTTTGAAATCATCCTGTCGAATGTCCTATTGGTCCCGGATTTCCATATCTCACTCATCTCTGTAAACTGGCTTGCATCCGCTGGACTGTCCACTGTTTTCCCTGCCAACTCAAATGCATGCTACGTCCGACAAGGACCTAAGACCGTAATGATTTCTGGACACAAAAGTGGCCTATACCATACCCGCGCCACTCCGTGTGACCAAAGTGAGGCGGCAAACGCAACTGTCGATATAAACCTGCTTCACCAACGCATGGGACACATATCCGTTGACCGCATCCAACACATGGTAAAATCGAATCAACTCCAGGGCATTGATGCCTTATCCGGTACCCCAAGCTTTTGTGAAGCATGCATGCTTGGTAAGATGAGGAAACTTCCTTTCGGTACCCAGGATGGCCCCCGAACCACCCGCACATTGGAGATGGTACACACGGATGTTGGCGGTCCGATCAGCCCAACATCACGGGAAGGATACCACTTTTGGTTGATCATAGTGGACGACTTCAGCCGCTTCCCTTGGGTATACTTCATGAAACATAAAAGTGAAGCATTACAGATCTACAACCAGTGGAAAGCGGATGTCCGAAATTTCCTCCGGATGGAGATCGGACAAGAGGATTTTTCGGATCTGTACACAAAATTCATCTGAAGTGACGGTGGTACGGAGTATACAAACAAGGCATTCCGAAACCAGCTCCGGACCGACGGCACACATTTAGAAACGTCCGCTCTGTACACCCCTGAACAAAATGGTCTTGCGGAACAAATGAACCAGACACTGGCCACTCTAGCAAACACCATGCTAGAAGAATCGAAGTTACCCAAATCCTTTTGGGTCGATGCTATGTCCACGGCCGCCTACATCACCGCACGGAGCCCGGCTTCCGGACTCGGGGGAAAGATTCCGTACCAGGTACTTTTCGGACGTCGAGTCAATCCGACCTTCTTTCACCCTTTTGGATGCCCAGCCTACGCGCATGTACCAAAGGAACAACGCGGGGGCAAATTCCGATCACATGGACGGAAGTGCATCATGATAGGGTACACCCATGGGCAGCACGCTTACAAGCTATTGGACATAGAACGGCGGACAATCATTTCCAGCCAGCATGTCGTCTTTAACAAATCCAGAACTGTCGCTGCAGCCGATACCGCTCCATGGGACCTCCCCCCTGTTGAGGGACAGTGGGAGGGGTTACTCCCAGAACTCAGTCCGGCACCAGCAGACAATGAGGAAAATGCCCACCAACAACTACCACCGGATGCGAAACCAGTGGGAGCTGTTCCCGTGCCAGCACCGGATGTCCACCAAGCCGACCAGGTGGTTGAGGATCTCGCTGAATGCCTGAACCAACTCCAAATAAACGACGTCCACCAACCTCCAGCACCTGCCCCAGATGTCGCAGAACCACTTGAACCGGATATACCACCTGTCCCGGATCCAATTGATGCACCAGCACCGGCACCACCTCAAATCCGACGCAGCCAGCGGCAGCGCAAGTCCACAAACAAAAATCAGAACTACGACCGTACCTTAAATGAGGAAGCGGAAAGGCAAGAGAGGCGGAAAGAGGAAGCACACCCGGATATCCCAGACTGCCCACCTGAGCTACCAGAAGGTGTGCCGGATATTGCTGCCATATTTACTGCCTCTATAGAGGAACTCTTATTTGCTGGATCCGCGCGAACGTCCGCTGACGAATCGCTCCCGACCACCCTGGCTGAAGCATATACCAGACCAGACAGAGACCTGTGGAAATCCGCCACCGAGGAAGAACTTCAAAGTCTCAATGCCAACCATGTCTACGAGACAGTTCCCATTCCGGATGGTGTAACCCCAATTACCTCCAAACCGGTGTTCCGGATCAAACGAGACCAAAACGGAAAGGTGGAACGGTACAAAGTCCAGATTGTCGCTCGCGGATTCACACAGAAAGAAGGCATTGACTACCAGGAAGTCTTCGCCCCCGTAGCCAACTTGGACTCCATTCGGACACTGATTGCCCTAGCCGCAAAGTACGACCTTGAGCTAGACCAAATGGACATATCCACCGCGTACTTGAATGGGGAACTAACAGAAGACCTGTACATGATGCCCCCGGAAGGTGTTCCGATCCAACCCGGTTACTGTTGGAAGCTCTGGCGCTCACTGTACGGACTAAAACAAGCCGGCCGAACATGGAATAAGACATTGGATCGAAAGCTCGGGGAACTCGGATTTGCTCACCTGGACGCAGAGACCTGCCTCTACGTGTTCCGGAAAGATGGCCAAGTGTGTTTCCTATTCGTGTACGTCAACGACTTACTCTTAGCTGCCACCACCCGAAAGTTCATGGACTCCATCAAAGCAAAACTGTCTGTTGCCTTCAAAATGCATGACCTCGGGGAGGCTAAACACATACTCGGCATCGAAATAAAATGGAACCGCCCACTCCGGACCATCTCCCTGGCACAATCACAGTACTGTCATACCATCTTGGACCGGACCGGTATGTCCGCTTGCAAACCGGAATGGACCCCCATGGCACACGGATCACACCTTTCTGCCACCGATCCAACTGACGACTCGGTCATACCAGAACTCCTCATAGATGGGAAGCAGGTGTCGTATCTCACTGTCATTGGATCACTGATGTATCTCATGCTTGGAACCCGCCCGGATCTCGCATACGCAGTAGGTGCCCTCAGCCGTTTTAGCGCAAAGCCAAAGGCTGTGCATTGGGAGGCTGCAAAACGCATACTCCGATATGTCCAGGCAACGAAGGACATGGAACTCCGCTTCGACGGAACAGAGCTCTCCACGGACCTTGACTTCCACGGGTACTCAGATGCCGGTTGGTCACAGGATCCGGATAACTCCCGCTCCACTTCCGGTTTCATGTTCATCAGCAATCGCGGAGCCATCTCTTGGTCCAGCAAGCAACAGAGCATGGTAGCCCTTTCCACCACGGAAACCGAATATATTGGGCTCAGTAACGCAGGGCAGCACTTGGCATGGCTTCGGACCTTCTTTGATGAGATCGGACATCCGCAGAAGGCCCCCACAGAGTTGTTTTGCGACAATCAGGCGGCCATTATCTTGTGTTGCGATCCCCAATTCCGGGCCCGGACCAAACACATTCAGAGGAAATATCACTACGTCCGCGACGACCTGGTTGGACAGGGAGAAGCTGTGATCCGATATGTCTCTACCAAAGATATGGTGGCAGACATACTTACAAAACCGCTCACAAAGGACCAGCACTGGAAATTTGTCAGGAGTATGGGATTACGACTTCGCTCAAGTGGGAGTGACGAAATATTGCCTCATTCGAAAGGCATGTCGGGATCCCGAACCGCTAAAGAACAATAGGACCGCTCGCCCACCAATCCGGGCGGTACCCGGATTGTACTGGATACTATACCAGATACGCCGGATCTGGATAAACCAGTCCGGATCAACTATATCGCATCGCTTGTCCGTAGTAAGGTACCCGCGCTTCACATGTTCTCAATCTATGACATCTATTGAGGTACGAGCTTGTCACACATACTATAAAACCTCTTCATTCTGGCCCATAGCACCTCAGTTGTTTTTGCCTGTCTGGCAGCAGCTGAGGTGAGTACTTATATACGCATTGCATTCCCTTCTCTCATACATAATAGTTCGGATCACTCCGGATTAACTAGGTAAATAAACAGTTGTTTTTGCCTGTCTGGCAGCAGCTAAGTTCGGATCACTCCGGATTAACTAGCTGCACGCTCGAAAGAGGGAAAACAAACGAATAAAACAATAGTCGGACTGACAAGAACTCAGGGAAAGACAAAGATGATGGGAAGATAAATTGATAATATTCAGAAGCACGAGTACACCAGTTTTATAGTCCCGGGTATGCCCGTAGACTTCTATCTATGAGATGAAACAAATCCGAGGCCAATCGGCACCCAGGGGACATACAATCTAAAACTGTCTGGTCCGGATGATTCAAATCTGGTACCGGACTGACGCAATCCGGACCTGGATAAACGGGCGGATTGTACAAACGAACTCGGAAAAACAAGAAACAAACAAAATACAAAATAAACCTACCCGGATGGACTGTAGACGCGATGGATGATTGAGTGAATGCTTGAACGGACCGAAAAGGGAGCTATATAACCGTAGGAGGGCTCGACCTCCTACATCCACGGGGGACTTGAATACTGACTGTCCCCAGTCAGTCACGTGACCATGGGAGAGGCGGGGCATAGCCAACAGCTGATGATGACGTGGTGGCAAGGGAGCGATGTGGCACGTGACAGAATGCCCGATGCGGCACGAAGTGTGAATGGCAGCCAAGCAGTATGGTGGCATGGATGTGGGTGTGAGACATGGTGGTAGCAGCAATGGTCCGGATGAAGTGTATGCGCGAGAATATGGCGGCTGGGGTTTCATACGTCCGACAGTGATGGTAGTTGTGGTGTAGCTCCGCAGGAAGGATGATGGCACGGATACAAATGATGCGGTGGATACGAAGTGCTGGTGATGATGATGGTGACTACGTGCTTGCGAGAAGCGATGACCGTGTGACACAAATCGATTTCCGGCTGACGAGTGCGTGTTCGAAATGATGAAACGAATGGAAGAAACCTGAAAGGGCAGCGGCGATGCACGATCCGGATCCAAGTCCCTGTCTGTTCATGTCCAATCACACGTGAGTCCGATCCGGTGAGGTCTGAACAAAAAGGAGAGAAAACGAGTAAGTAAAGAAATGAATGGATGTATGATAAATCAAATGAATGAACCAAATGCGGGGTACTGCCTGACTTGTCTTCATTGATCAGCTCGCTGTGTCTATACCTGCACGGATCTCAAATGGACAGATACTGGATAGATACCGGATTGAAGGAACAAACTACCAGATGAAATGCACTGGTCTCAAGGTGCGTTCGAAATTGAATATCTAAATAGGGTGAATATGAGACGGAGAGGAAAAGGTGATATACGACTGTTTTTGTTTTGTTTTCGACGAAGGAATGTGGTGACTGACTAAAGCAATCGTATGAGAGTCTGTTGTTTTCTTTAGCGATATGTGCGAGATGATGACACCGGACGAAAACCGGGATGAAGTAGACAGACACTGGACTAAACCCAGGATAGAACGAATACATATCAGATTGATAATGAAAGTGAAGATGCGGGTGTCCGACCTGACTTGCGTTCTTCGATCAACTTTTTCCGTCTCTGCAGTGAGACCAACCAAACCGAATGAGACCGGATTGACAACGAATGGAGTCCGGATAGTAGGTATAGTCCAAAATATAGATCAAAAACGAAATGCGAATAACGCGGCTGAAATCAATAAAAACACGAAAATCGAATGGCAAAAATGGAAAAGAACAGGTACAAGTAAGAATATGAGGACCTCCCCCCGGGGTACTATGAATAATGACCTCCGGGTCATGACGATCCGGGGTGGGAGAAGCACTGGCAAATGAAGAAAAACAAATAAAAGGATCTGGGGGCCGGATAGGCGGCTTCAAATCAAAAGGGGCGTAAGAAGCCCGACGAAGAGATGACAAGATAAAAGAAGGAAATGAGACACCGGGCGGAATGCCTGGATGGTGACGACAAATGTCCTGCTGCAAGGAAAGCAAAGTAGAAACACCCAATACAGGTGGTAAGAGCGACGGATGTGAGGATAATACGGAAGAAGAGAGGTCAGCAGACATGGGCGATAGAGGAGAAGAAAAGTCCGGCATGGCGGACTCGATTGGTGGAGGGTAATCCGACACGGCAGATGACGATACGGATATGGGAGATGGCCTGGATGCGACTGATGACAAATATGAAGAAAGGGAATTTTCAGTAAAAACGGATGACAAAGGAAGTACAATGATGTCCGACACGGCGGATGATGATACAGATATGTCCGACACGGCGGACGACAACACGGATATGTCCAACATGGCGGACGACGACACGGATTGGGGCAATGGCCCGGATTCAACTGATATGAAGGACGATGATATGGGAATGTCAGCAGAAAGGGATGAGGGAATGGATGAAAGGAAGTCCGAAACGGCAGACTCGATGGGATGGTGGTCTGGCACTGCAGACAACGATGAGGATATGTCCGACATGGCGGACGACGACATGGATAAAGATAGGGGCAACAGCCCGGATAGAGATGATGGTGATGATAAAGGAAATGACGAGGGCGATGGGCCAGGTATGACTGGTATGATCGACGTGGAAAGGGAAATGTCAGCTAAAACGGATGAGGAAGTAGATGAAGCGGAATCTGACACGGCAGATGGTGGTATGGCTGGGGGTGCTATCCCAGATTGGACAGAGTTGAGTGATGAGGGGCAGTCAGCAGACACGGACAAGGAAACGAGACCTGGGCTCACAGACCTGGATACCATGGCAGGACCTGTAGACGAAGGGGCAATAACCTGCCTGAACACTGAGACGACAGGTGGTGGTGATGCTGCTGCTGAACGAGCTCCCTGGAAAGTCTGTAACATGCCAGCCAAATACCCCCTGTATGCTATGACCTCTGGGTCCTCTGAATGGACTGGATGTGGCTCTCGTTCAACTGGACTGAACATATCCGGGTTGACATCCATGACTGCATCCCTATCCGGGACGGATACGGACAGAACTGGGTGCGGTATTCTTGGTGGCTGTGCAACCGGATTCGGATGGCGACGTAGCTGTAATGAAGCAGGTGTGACCAGAGGTGATGATACCGACTGCTGACTTGACGTGGGCAATGATGGAGTATGGACTGGCAGGACAGATGGCGAAGACGGAGCTGGACATGATGCTGGACTTGAGAATAGGGGTGGTGCAGGCAGACGTGCCATGACAGACAATGATGACGGATGAGGGCCCAAAACCGGATTCGGGACGATCGAAGGCATAGGTGGATTGATGGCTACGGATGCTGGAATCGGAACCGGATACGCATGTGGCGCTGGGGCATGGACAACCGATGGGGCAGGCAGTGCGCTGATGATCGGATATGATGGCGCGAATGTCATAACGCCCGTCCGAGGTCCTGATAAAAGGAATGTAGCCACCGCCAGAGCATCTGCCAGCGGATAAACTGCATCCGGATGGATATCTGTCCTCACAATCTCCAGGCGCTGTCGAACCCGAATCTCAAGATCACGTGGGAGTCCGGACATGAACAATGCATCGCGGTCTAGCTCAGACAGGCGATGGGTGAACACGAGCGGATGTGCAATCTTGATGAATTGTCAGTGATACGCTCCAATGTCTTCCAGGCACTGCATAGCCCTCGATCTAGACTCCTGTGTGACAGAAACAAGGTCAGCTCGGATATAATTACGCGGACCTTCGCATCCCGGGTAGTGCTTCTTGACTTCCGTAACGAAGGCATCCCAATCTGGAACCGGATCTGATGCTTCTGGGAGAGATTCCCAGAACTCTGCACTGTCGATATCTGCATAGTAGATGGCGAGCCTAATCTTCCCGGATTGGTTGTATCTGAGTGCGTCTGCTAGAGTCGAGATGTCTTCGAGAAAGCCGGGTAGCTGTCGTGGCTTTCATGTGTTGAATCGAGGTGCTTCAGGGGTGTTGCAAAGAGGGCGGATGAAAGTGGCTGGCATGCTGACGTAATGGGATCCGAGGGAGCGATGTGAGCGGAGGATGAGGGCGGATTCGGATGCTGACGTAAACGACGAATTGAGGAGAGGATTAACAAAATAGAAGCCAAGAGTTTGAAATGACGAATAGGGAAGCAACAAATAACAACGAATCAAATGAGAAGCGAATGGGATGAGCAAGGGTCCGGAAAAAGGGGTCCGGAAAAAATGAAGCTGAAAGGGAGGTAAACGACGGATAGTCCCTCGAAGCTGCACACCACTGAACTGTATCCCCCCCTCGCGGTGGGCTCCAGTTGTAAAACAACGATCCTTTCCGGGATGGAAAAGGATCTATGAAAATGGGTGCGAGTGTACTCAACCCAAGGGAGGGTGTCAGATGGCAGCAGCCCGAGATACGGACCTGAGTGAAGAATCCCTCAAATGGAGGGAAAACAAACGAATAAAACAATAGTCGGACTGACAAGAACTCAGGGAAAGACAAAGATGATGGGAAGATAAATTGATAATATTCAGAAGCATGAGTACACCAGTTTTATAGTCCCGGGTACGCCCGTAGACTTCTATCTATGAGATGAAACAAATCCGAGGCCAATCGGCACCCAGGGGACATACAATCTAAAACTGTCCGGTCCAGATGATTCGAATCCGGTACCAGACTGACACAATCTGGACCCGGATAAACAGGCAGATTGTACAAATGAACTCGGAAAAACGGGCAGATTGTACAAATGAACTCGGAAAAACAAGAAACGAACAAAATACAAAATAAACCTACCCGGATGGACTGTAGACGCGATGGACAATTGAGTGAACGCTTGAATGGACCGAAAAGGGAGCTATATAACTGTAGGAGGGCTCGACCTCCTACAGTGTGAATCAAGCAGCATAGAATTATAGGCATCAACAGACGGAGGGGCCGGGAAACTCACTCAGAGGGTTGAGGTAGCTCGAGGGGGTAAGGGTGTTGAACAGGACCCTAGTAGCTGCAGAGGATGGCTAATAGGACTTACATAGAGTGCTTGAGGTTGTTGGGACACTCTCAGCTGATGGTTACGAGTCAAGAGACTTATTCAAACTCAGTAGTCTGAGTATGAAACTGTAGGTACATGATTACATAAGACTACCATAAAAGGTAACTAAGTGTGTACTACAGTAAAAGGGTA
>JBBPMX010000261.1:0-17086 GCA_038090515.1 Pulveroboletus cf. viridisquamosus | reverse complement strand
GGTACTTTCCATTGGCCTGGAATGCGACCGCTTGCACCCAGCCTGGGCGACCAGTGTTGAGCACCATAGTTTGACCTTCCTGAATGTCAGTACTGCTCAATCACACCTCAGAGTTGCCACGCACTAGTATCCATTGGCGATATCTTTCAACAGTACAGAAGTCGTCGGGGCTGAAATATCAAGGCACAGGTGTTTCAGTTTCTCAATGCTCTTGATATATATAAGGGCTTGTCCACACAGCTCTCTCGGAGCCTCAGCGCCTATTATTGAGTCTCGCCAACATCACCCCGTCGGGATGACCAGGTAAGCAGACACTGGGGGTGATACTCATTACCGTTGTTTCAGGCAGTCTCACCCTACAACCTGCGAGCACTCGCCATGCCTTGGTTGAAGGGCTCTGTCCATGATAGCTGTGCAATGCCCAGTCCAACTTGCGTCACGCTATGCACACAGCATGGCACCTTCCCAAACTGCGCCCTACTCAAACCCCGGCTCGGTTTCTCGTGTCATGTCACCGGATGGACTTTCAGGCCCTGTCCAGCGCACAGTAATGTCGATAGCCTATGCACGGAGCAAGTCCAGGGGATCATCAAGCTTGCCCCTTACTGCAGCGTGTTGCTGATCAGCCGATTCAAGTATATGATTTCTCCCGCAACTGTTTAGAGATAGGTGTTCAACCACTCCTGCCACGTCTTATGGACCTGCATCATGCATCCCACGCTGCATGACTTTGCATGAAATCGCTCACAGCAGCATGTTGCTGATCTGCCCCGAAGTATGTGTCTCACAATCGCGTGTTCAGCTTCTCACTTACTCCGTGCTACGCATACTACAACTCTCCGACCGACTGAACAGAGACGATGACTTGGCGGACAATGGTAAGCCTACTCCCCTGATTGATCGTTGTGACTGGAACCGAGATCTGTCGCTGATGTCCCAGACTAGCCGGCGTTCCTCTCACAAGTAAAGGACGCATCGATCTGTCGTCATCCACAGGCAGCCTGGAGCGTAAATGTACTGTCGTGAGGTATATTTAACACAATCGGAAAGGCATCGTCCAGTCCCAACACTAACACCAGCGCCCTCTTACTTTGTGGGCACAGCACTAGCTGCTCCCCTTGCTGTCGCCAACGAAACCATCCGAAAAAAGGTAAGGGGGACCTTCTGAATTAACTCACACACGCATGTCGGTAATGGTCATCCAGCGCACCTCCGACGCGGTTGAATCAGAATCATATATGATGAAAATGAGACATCACACCACAAAAAATACCGCACCTGGCCATCCATAGATACGCCGGTCAAGTGCCCAGAGCGGGACGCTAGATGCGAGGCGAGGGCGAGCCAAACTTACGAATTAGACCGTGACATTTGAATAGAACACGCTGGGTCATCAATACTCTGGATGGTATACGTCACCTCAAACATGTTCCTGGAGATGAACCTCCCGTCTGCCGCATCCTGTCATGAGCATGAATCGATACACTCGATATACACTCACTGTCCTCGTCGTTGTTCTCCGCGCGCCAAACAGCCTCGTCCATGTCTTTGGCCACGCCAGTCTGTACATGTCGTTTGACCAAGCGCGTCCTTGCCCGCACAGGGTCGATCTCGACCCACCATCGTTCGTCCATTTGGGCGGCTGCTCTGCACCAGGGGTCGATGTCGAGCATGGTATACAATCCCTCGATGATGACGATGCGGTGGGTCGGTTTGATGATCACCATGTCGGGTGTTGGATCCTTGAGCGTGTGGTCGAAGGAAGGAGCGGAGATAATCGACGGATTGGAAGGATCGTGATCGGTCACGACAGAGACTGGCTGGCGCAAACGGGCGACAAATGCAACGTAGGCGGGGGCGTCGAATGTCCAGTGGATCCCGCGACGGTCGTGTGCGTGTTTTGGATCGTCCATGGCATCGAGTTGGGCTCGGGTGAGGTGCCAGCCATCGAGCCCCACCAGGATGGCTTGGGGCTCGGATTTGGATTGGGCCGAAGGGTGAGAGAGGAGCGCATTGATCCTGTGGACGAGATGGGCGGCGAAGGAGATCTTCCCGGATGCTGGGACACCTGCGATGGCGATCAACAGACGCGCCGTGTCAGAAATACTAGAGAAATGTCAATCAGAGTAGCCTTTGTGGGCTCACGTTGCACACGTTCTGAGTCTGTCGACGATGAACTGGGCACGCTCGACGACGACGCCGTCCATGTTGATGGGGTCATACATCTCCGGTCCAGTCTAAAGATCTAATCAATCGCACACTCCCCAATCTCAAACCTCAAATGTATAGACTGTGATGACAGTTGAATAATCGTCTCAGAGAACTCAGTTATAAGTGTTGTTAGGACTCATGCAGAGGTAGCGAGGGGGCACAAACACAAAGATACTATATCCATGTCCTACGGATGGTATGGAGGAGTCGCATTGAATCACCGAGAACTATCTGTCGCATCATGTGCGCCAGAACGGAAACAAACCATCCAGGTGGGAACAGTGATGATGAAGGATGTGTAGTGTGTTCCTTCCTGGCATTGATGGACTGTAAGCTTAAAGATGTAAATGGACAAGGGACACATACCGTTATGTGGACCCCAGCAGCCGATGGTTCGGATGGATTGCGAGCTTGTTCTGTCTAATGGAATGTGACCTGTCATGACGAGGTCTACCATTACCAGAAAGAGACGCACCCGATCTGCCTCTGTAGTGGGCGCGCTACGCTGTGCGCTAGAGGAAGTGCCTCCGTCTTCATTCGAACGATTCATGACTGCAACCTTACGAGATGATTTGGGCTATCATGTATGATGAGATGGTGTACACGGATACGAGGAACACCAAACTTGTGGTTTTCTGACAGGCTTCGAGACAGCTCGCTGAGATGACGTGTTAATATGTCAGATCTGTCTATTGAAGAGTGCCCACCCGTTGGCGCTGGCCTGCAGCCATTGTTGAAGGGCCGGCATTTGAAGGACCGGCATTCACGACATTTTCTCTGATTGGCGAGTGCGAGTGCGAGTGCGACTGAGGTTTGTCGCGTTGTCGTGACTTTCCGAAGAGTCGAGCGGGTGTGCGTGAACTAGCATCCTTATTGTTCTTGCCCCACCACCACTTTTTGAGCATTGAGTCGCGCTGAGGTGAGTCGACAGTGTTGCGACTTCCTTTGCCATGCGCTGCCGAGGTGGATGCTGCTGGTAGGTGTCTGGCATTGTCCTCGGGAGGATGCGCAGATGAGGTCGGGAAGATTGGCTTGAGTATTGTTAATGTGGTGTGGACTGGAGAACGAGGTGATCACACACCTCATCAAAGTCGAATGCCTGTAAAGCAGACAAATTTGATATCGTGACCTATACCATTGTGAGAACTGGCTTCAAGGGGGAATAAACACCTACATCAAGGGGATCACCGTCCTGTCTCTCGGGTTCGTGTTGCTCGTGTTTCCCTGGATCCTCCTGTGTACACACATGGAGTCAGTCCCGATTGTTGGTGATCAATAGGATAGTCGTACCCGATTCGTATCAGGTGACTTGCCGCTGTGGCCGCTATTCGATGTCGATGGCTGTTCACCCTTGTTCTCAGCCGATTCCTACAGGATTTATCAGTGCGAATGATGGGGACTTGTCTGACAATGCGACAGACACTTACATCAAAAGGGCTATATGAGTCAGGCAGAATCTTGCTGAGGTTGCGTATATCGATTTTCCCATTTTCTAGTCCAGTTGCGATGTAGCTGTTGTTGGGAGAAAGAGTGATTGACTTTATTTCTGCTTTGCCATCCAGGGGAACTGAAACGATCAGAGCGAGTCTCGACGTGTCGATGAATAGGATTGAACGAGATGCGAATGTGGCGATGAACTTTTCATTGGGGGCGAGGGAGTGGCCGAGATGGTCATGAGATGACTCAGCAAGCTGTGTCCCAGTCGTCGCATCGAACGTCCTGATGTAGTTATCCTTGCATACACAGAACAGTCGCTCCCCGTTACTCGACCACGCAAGTGGAGTAGCCCAAGTGCGACTGGGTATGGGCGTCTTGATTTCGATGAGTTCCTGGCCAGTGTGACTGTCGAAAGCCTGGATGCTGTCGCTGGCAGCGACAATTCGGTCGCCGTCTGGAGAGAACCTGATCCCCGAGGGAGCATCGCTGTATTTGAGTGGGCCAACGAGCCGTTCTCCATCTGCGGTGCTCCAGATGCTTGCTTTGTCATCCCAAGTCCCAGTGGCCAGTCTGGTCGAATCTGGAGAGAAATCCACTGCACATATGTGCTCTGTACCCTCCACACTGATCACCTTTTCATGCAGTTCTGCATCCCACATGCTCGCACCATTGCGATAAGTCCCGCAAGCAATCCACTTGCCATCCTTTGACACTGTGATGGCCACTACATCTATTCCTGTTTGTTTGACGACTTGCTGGCCATCTTCAACTCGCCATCGCTGAATTCCCTTGTCAGTCCCGCTTAAAAGGTACTTTCCATCTGCCTGGAATGCGACCGCTTGCACCTCGCCAGAGTGACCTGTGTCAAGTAACATAGCTTGGCCTTTCTGAAGGTTAGCATTGCTCGATCCCTCCTCAGAGTTGCTACGCACTAGCATTCATTGACAATGTCTTTCAACAGTACAACAGTTGTCAGTGTCAAAATATCAAGGAACAAGGTGGTTTGGTTTCCTCGTGATGCCCTCGGTTTATACAAGGTCTGTCCACGCGGCTTCTTCGTGGCCTCCGCGCCTACGCTTACTCGGGTCCTGTCAACATCTCCTCACTGAGACAGCCAAGTGGGTAGTCACTGGGGATGATGATGACTGTTCCTACAGGTAGTCTCACTCTACGACCTGCGAGCAATCACCAGGTCTTGGTTAAAAGGCTCCATTCGCGATAGCTGCACATAGTCCAGCTTGCATCATGCTGTACACGGAGCACGGCACGTTCTCAGACTGAGCCCCACTCAAATCCCGGGTCAACATTCTCCCTGCATGGAAGACAGTCGTATGTCAAATCCGCCGGCCTATTCAAACTGCCATGTGCATGGCCAGTTTTGGTGCTCTTGTCTCTCCGGTTGCACTTACGAGCATGGTTGTGTTGGCAGAGCCGCTCACCGATGTTCACACATCACCGAATGACACTTTGCGCGAGAAACCGAGAGCGATGTCACCAGATGCACTTTCAGGCCCAGTCCAGATCGATAGTTTATGTACGGAGCAAATCGAGGGGATCACCAAGCTTGCCCCTCACTGCAGCGTGTTGCTGATCAGCCGATTCAAGTATATGATATTTTTAACTGTTTAGAGATAGGTGTTCAATCATCCCTGCCACGTCTTTACGGACCTGCCATCATGCATCCCATGCTGCGTGACTTACTTTGCATAAAATCGCTCGCAGCAGCATGTTGCTGATCTGCTGCAAAGTATGTGTCTCACAATCGCGTGTTCAACTTCTCACTAAAACCCGTGCTACGCATACGCTGTCATCATTCCTACAACTGTCCGACCGACTGAACAGAGACGATGACTTGGCAGACAATGGTAAGCCTACTCCCCTGATTGATCGTTGTAACCGGAGCAGAGATCTGTCGCTGATGTTTCATAGACTGGTCAATGTTCAGTGATAGTAAAGGACGCATCAATCTGTCGTGCTCCATGGGCAGCCTGGAGCGTAAGTATACTTTCATGACATCACTGGCAGTGACCAGCGCAGATAAGTGTCGAAAGGCATCGTCCAGTCCCAACACTAACCCCAGCGCCCTCTTTGTGGGCACAGCGTTAGCTGCTCCCCTTGCTATCGCCAATGAAACCATCCGAAAAAAGGTAAGGGGGACCTTCCGAATTAACTCACACACGCATGTCGGTAATGGTCCTCCGGCGCACCTCCGACGCGGTTGAATCAGAATCATATGTGATGAAAAGGAGACATCACACCACAAAAAATACTGCACCTGGCCATCCATAGATACATCGGTCAAGTGCCCAGAGCGGGACACTAGATGCGAGGCGAGGGGGAGCCAAACTTACGAATTAGACCATGACATTTGCATTGCTCAGATAGAATACGCCGGGTCATCAATACTCTGGATGGTATACATCACCTCAAATAGATTCATGGAGATGATCCTCCCGTCTGCCGCATCTGTCATGAGCATGAATGGATACACTCGACGTATACTCACTGTCCTCGTCGTTGTTCTCTGCACGCCAAACGGCCTCGTCCATGTCCTTGGCCACGCCAGTCTGTACATGTCGTTTGACCAAGCGCGTCCTTGCACGCACAGAGTCGATCTCGACCCACCATCGTTCATCCATTTGGGTAGCTGCTCTGCACCAGGGGTCTATGTCGAGCATGGTATACAATCCCTCGATGATGACGATACGGTGGGTCGGTTTGATGATCACTGCGTCGGGTGTTGGGTCCTTGAGCGTGTGGTCGAAGGAAGGAGCAGAGATAATCGACGGATTGGAAGGATCGTGATCATGGTGGGCCACAGAGACTTGGTGGCGCAATCGAGCGACAAATGCAACGTAGGCCGGAGCGTCAAACGTCCAATGGATCCCGCGACGGTCGTGTGCGTGTTTTGGATCGTCCATGGCGTCGAGCTGCGCGCGGGTGAGGTGCCAGCCATCGAGCCCCACCAGGATGGCTTGAGGCTCGGATTTGGATTATGCTGGAGGGTGAGAGAGGAGCGCATTGACCCTGTGGACGAGACGGGCGGCGAAGGAGGTCTTCCCGGATGCTAGGACACCCGCGATGGCGATCAAGAGACGCGTCGCGTCAGGGATACTAGAGAAATGTCAGTCAGAGCAGCCTTTGTAGACTCACATTGCGCACGTTCTGAATCGGTCGACGATGAACTGAGCACGCTCAACGACGACGCCGTCCATGTCGATGTACGGGACGGGGTCATACAGGCCTCAGTCGTCCCAAAAAGAATATCCGTGGGAGGCCCACCCGCGTCTCCGATCCCCACTCAGCAATAGGTCTGATCAATCGCACGCCCCCGATCTCAAACCTCACATGTATAGACTGTGATGACAGTTGAATAGTCGTCTCAGAGAACTCGGTTATAGACAGCGTTGTTAGGACTTGTGCAGATATAGCAAGGTGGCACGAACGCAAAGATACTATATCCATGTCCTACGGATGGTATGGAGTCGCATTGAATCACTGAGAACTATCTGTCATATCATGTGCGCCAGAACGGAAACAGACCATCCAGGTGGGAACAGTGATGATGAAGGATGTGTAGTGTGTTCCTTCCTGGAATTGACGGACTGTCAGTTTGATGATGTAAACGGACAAGGGACACATACTGTTATGTGGACCCCAGCAGCCGATGGTTCGGATGGATTGCGAGCTTGTTCTGTCTAATAGAATGTGACCTGTCATGACGAGGTCTACCATTACCGAAAAGAGACGCACTTGATCTGTCTCTGTTGCGCGCGTATCACGCTGTGTGCTAGAAGCACCTTGATTCGGACGTTGTTTCGCAGTTGTAGCTTTGCGAGATGGTTTGGGCTGTATATGCGATGAGCTATTGTATACAGATGCGAGAAAGGACCGACTGGTGGCTTTATGACAGGCATCCACACTGCTCGCTGAGATGATGTGTGAATATATCAGAACTATTCCTTTTTGTCTACTAAGGCGTGCTCACCCGTCGGCGCTGGCCTGCAGCCATTGTTGAAGGACCCGGATTCACGACATTTGCTCTGATTGGCGAGTGCGAGGGAGACTGGTGTTCGTCGCGTTGTTGCGACTTCCCAGAGAGTCGGGCGGGTGTGCATGAACTCGTGTCCTTGTTATTCTTGCTTCGCAGCCACTTTTTGAATATTGAGTCGCGGTAGCGGGATTCGACAGTGTTATGACTTCCTTTTCCACGCGCTGCCGAGGTGGGTGCCGCTGGTAGGCGTCTTGCATTGTCATCTAGAGGATGCGCAGATGAAATTGGGAAGATGGGCTTGAGAATCGTTAGCACGGCGGGAACTGGAGAACGAGTTGATTACGCACCTCATCAAAGTCGAATGCCTGTGAAACAGACAAGTTCGACACCTCGATCTATACCATTGTGAGAACTAGCTTCGTCGGAGAGATAAACAAACCCATACATCGAGGGGATCACCGTCCTGTCTCTTGGGCTCGGGTTGCTCGTGGTTCCCTGAACCCTCTTGCTGTACACAATAGAGTCGGTCGTGATTGTTGGTGATCAATAGGAAAGTCGTACCTGATTTGTATCAGGTGAGTTGTCGCTGTGGCCGCTATTCGATGTCGATGATTGTTCACCCTTGCTCTCAGTCGATTCCTACATGATTTATCAGTGCGAACGATGGGAGCTTGTCTGACAATGCGACAGACACTTATATCGAAAGGGCCATATGAGTCGGGCAGAATCTTGCCGAGGTCGTGTATATCAATTTTCCCATTTTCTAGTCCAGTTGCGACATGGCTGTTGTCGGGAGAGAGGGCAATCGACTCTATTTCTGCTTTGCCATCCAGGGGAACTGAGACAATCAGAGCGAGTGTTGAGGTGTCGAGGAATAGGATTGAACGAGACGCGAATGCAGCGATGAACTTTTCATTGGCGGCGAGAGCGATGGAGCGGCCGAGATAGTAGTCGAGGAGTGATGACTCAGCAAGCTGTGTCCCCGTTGAAACATCGAACGTCCTGATGTGGCTGTCCTCGCATACACAGAACAGTCGCTCCCCATTACTTGACCACGCAAGTGGAGTAGCGTAAGAGCGACCAGGTATGAGCGTCTTGATTTCGATGAGTTCCTGGCCAGTGTGACTGTTGAACACATGGATGCTGTAGTCGCAGCAGGCAGTGGCAATTTGGTCACCATCTGGGGAGAACCTGATCCCATTGACCGTATTGCGATGTTTGAGTGGGCTGACGAGTCTTGCTCTGCTCGCAATGCTCCAGATGCTTGTGTCGCCATTGTATGTCCCAGTGGCCAGCCTGGTCGAATCTGGAGAGATATCCACCGCACTTACCCCACTGGTGCCCTCAACGTCGATCACCTTTTCCTGCAGCTCTGCATTCCACACGCTCGCACCATTGCGAAAAGTCCCATATGCAATCCACTTGCCATCCCTGGACACTGTGATGGCTACCACATCTATTCCTGTTTGATTTGCGACTTGCTGGCCATCTTCAACTCGCCATCGCTGAATCCCTTGCTGAGTCCCGGTGAAAAGGTACTTTCCATCAGCCTGGAATGCGACTGGTTGCACCCGGCTGGGGTGACCAGTGTCAAGTAACATAGCTTGGCCTTGCTGAATGTTAGCATTGCTCAATCACTCCTCAGAGTTGCTACGCACTAGCATTTGTTGATGACATCTTTTAGCAGTACAACAGTCGTCAGCGTCGAAATATCAAGGAACAAGGTGGCTTGGTTTCCTCGTGATGCCCCTTGATTTGTACAAGGTCTGTCCACACGGCTTCTTTGTGATCTCAGCGCCTATGCTTACTCGGGTCCTGTCAACATCTTCTCACTGGGACAACCAAGTAGCCACCGGGGATGATCGATTGATCATCATTACTACAGGTAGTCTCACTCTGCGACCTGCGAGCAATCACCAGGTCTTGGTTAAAGGGCTCCATTCGCGATGGCTGCGCATAGTCCAGCTTGGATCATGCTGTACACGGAGTACGGCACGTTCTCAGACTGCGGGTCAACATTCTCCCTGCATGGGAGACAATCGTATGTTGAATCTGCCGGCCCATTCAAACTGTCTTATCCATGTACATGGTCGGTTCTGGTGCTTTCATCTCTCCGGTTGCACTTACAGGCATGGTTGCGCTGGCAGACCTGTCCCAACGACGCTCGCACGTTTCCGAGTGGCCCTTACCGGCCACCTCCCAGGCAGCTCGGGAAGCATGGACAGTACCGTCGATAGCCTATGCGCGGAGCAAGTCGACAGGATTATTGCCATGTCTTTATGGACCTGCCATCACACATCGCACGCTACATGACTTCGTATGAAACCACTGACTTTGCATGTTGTTGATCTGCTGTAAAGTATGTGTCTCACAATCGCGTGTTCAGCATACACTATTATCCCTGTCCGACTGACTGAGCAGAAGTGCTCACTTGGCAGACAATGGCAACGTACACCCCTAATCATTCGCTGTGACTGGTGTGCAGATCTGTCGCTGATGCCCCACAAACCAGTCAGTATTCAGTACTTTCCTCGTAAGTAAAAGACGCATCGATCCGTGGTGCTCCATGGGCAGCCTGAAGTATAAGTATACTACCGTGAAACCACTTGCAGTGATCAGCATCGTCATGACCGTGATCACACATTCGGAAGGACAGTGTCCATTCCCGATACCATACGCGACTTGGCCGCTCCGCTCGTCATCGCCAATGAAATCATCTAAAAAAATGTAAGGGAGACCTTCTGAATCCAATACCGTCAAACAACGTGCGTATACATGTCAGTCATGGATTTCTGGCGCACGTCCGACATGCTGGATCAGACCGTGTGTGGTGAAAAGTAGACATTGCGAACATCATATCATATCACAGAAAATGTTGCACACGGCCCTGTGCAAGGCACCATGCTATGGCCGTTATCAGTGGTGTCGGTCAAGTACCCAGAGCGGGACGATATGTGAGGCAGGGGGGGGGCAACTTACGAATTAGGCCACAACGACGCTCGAATTGCTCAGATAGAATACGCTGGGTCCTCAATACTCTGGATGGTATACGTCACCTCAAACATATTCATGGAGATGAACCTCCCGTCTGCCGCATCCTGTCATGAGCATGAATCGATACACTCGACGACCACTCACTGTCCTCGTCGTTGTTCTCCGCACGCCAAAGGGCCTCGTCCATGTCTTTGGCCACGCCAGTCTGTACATGTCGTTTGACCAAGCGCGTCCTTGCGCGCACAGGGTCGATCTCGACCCACCATCGTTCGTCCATTTCGGCAGCTGCTCTGCACCAGGGTTCGATGTCGAGCATGGTATATAATCCCTCGATGATGACGATGCGGTGGGCTGGTCTGATGATCACTGCATCGGGTGTTGGATCCTTGAGCGCGTGGTCGAACGAAGGGGCATAGATAATGGACGGATTGGAAGGATCGTGATCATGATTGGTCACGATAGAGATTGGGTGGTGCAATCGAGCGACAAACTCAACGTAGGCCGGAGCGTCGAACGTCCAGTGAATCCCGCGACGATCGTGTGCGTGTTTTGGATCGTCCATGGCATCGAGTTGGGCTCGGGTGAGGTGCCAGCCATCGAGCCCCACCAGGATGGCTTGGGGGTCAGATTGGGATTGGGCTGTGGAGTGAGAGAGAAGCGCATTGGCCCTGTGGACGAGACGAGTGGCAAAGGAGGTCTTCCCGGATGCTGGGACACTCGCGATGGCGATCAACAGACGCGCCGTGTCAGGGATACTAGAGAAATGTCAGCTAGAGAAGTTTTTATAGACTCACATTGCGCACGTTCTGAGCCGGTCGACGATGAACTGGGCACGCTCAACGACGACAGCGTCCATGGCGATGGGGTCATACAGGCAATCCCAAAAAGGATATGCGTGGGGCGTCTCCGATCCACTTATATAGCAATAGGTCTAATCAATCGCACGCCCCCGATTTTAAACCTTACATGTATAGACTGCGATGACAGTTGAATAATCGTCTCAGAGAACTCAGTTATAAGTGTTGTTAGGACTCATGCAGAGGTAGCGAGGGGGCACAAACACAAACATACTGTATCCATGTCCTACGGATGGTACTCTTGGAGGAGTCGCATTAAATCACCGAGAACTATCTGTCGTATCATGTGCGCCAGAACGGAAACAAACCATCCAGGTGGGAACAGTGATAATGAAGGATGTGTACTGTGTTCCTTCCTGGCGTTGATGGACTGTCAGTTTGATTGTAAATGGACAAGGGACACATACTGTTATGTGGACTCCAGCAGCCGATGGTTCAGACGGATGGCGAGCTTGTTCTGCCTAATAGAATGTGACCTGTCACGACGAGGTTTACCATACCGAAAAAAGACGCACCTGGTCTGTCTCTGTTGCGCGCGTGCCATGCTGTGCGCTAGAGGAAGCACCTTGGTTTGGACGTTGTTTCGTGGTCGTAGCCTTGCGAGATGATTTGGGCTGTAATATGCGATGAGTCATTGTATATACAGATGCGAGAAAGGACCGACTGGTGGCTTTATGACAGGCATCCACACTGCTCGCTGAGATGATGTGTGAATATATCAGAACTATTCCTTTTTGTCTATCAAAGAGTGCTCACCCGTCGGCGCTGGCCTGCAGCCATTGTTGAAGGACCGGCATTCACGGTATTTTCTCTGACTGGTGAGTGCGAGGGTGACTGGTGTTCGTCGCGTTGTCGCGACTTTCCAGAGAGTCGAGCGGATGTGCGTGAACTAGCATCCTTGTTATTCTTGCCTCGCCACCACTTTTTGAATATCGAGTCGCGCTGGCGTGACTCGACAGTATTGTGACGTTCTTCTCCCTGCGCTGCCGAGGTGGATGCTGCTAGTAGGCGTCCTGCATTGCCATCTGGAGGATGTGCAGATGAAATCGGAAAGAGGGGCTTGAGAGTCGTTAGCATGGCGGGAGCTGGAGAACGAGTTGATTACGCACCTCATCAAAGTCGAATGCCTGTGAAGCAGACAAGTTCGACACCTCGATCTATACCATTGTGAGAACTAGCTTCGTCGGAGAGATAAACAAACCCATACATCGAGGAGATCGCCGTCCTGTCTCTCAGGCTCAGGTTGGTGTTTCCCTGAATCCTCCTGCACATGAAGTCAGTCGCGATTGTTGGTGATGGGAGGGAAAGTCCTACGTGATTCATATCAGATGGCTTGTCGCTGTGACCGCGATTCGATGTTGATGCCTTGTCCTCAGCCAATTCCTACAGGATTTATCAGTGCGAGTGATGGATGGGGTATTTTCTGATAATGCGACAGCCACATACGTGAAAAGGGCCATATGAGTCGGGCAGAATCTTGCTGAGGTCGTGTATCTCAATTTCCCCATTGACCAGTCCAGTTGCGATGTAGCTGTTGTTGGGAGAGAGAGCAATCGACTCTATTTCTGCTTTGCCATCCAGGGGAACTGAAACAATCAGAGCGAGTGTCGACGTGTCGATGAATAGGATTGAACGAGATGCGAATGTGGCGATGAATGTCTCACGGTCATGGACTGATGACTCAGCAAGCTGTGTCCCGGTCGTTGCATCGAATGTCCTGATGTGGTTGTCCTTGCATACACAAAATAGTCGCTCCCCATTACTCGACCACGCAAGAAGAGTAGCCCAAGTGCGACTGGGTATGGGAGTTTCAATTTTGATGAGTTCCTGGCCAGTGTGACTGTCTAAAACATGGATGCTGTTGCTGGCAGCGACGATTCGGTCGCCATCTGGGGAGAACCTGATCCCCGAGGGAGTAGTGCTGTATTTGAGTGGGCCGACGAGTCGTTCTCCATCTGCGACGCTCCAGATGCTTGCTTTGCCATTGGTAGTCCCAGTGGCCAGCCTTGTTGAATCTGGAGAGATATCCACAGCACATACCCGTTCTGTAGTACCCTCGATGTCGGTCACCTTTTCCTCCAGTTCTGCATCCCACACGCTCGCGCCCCCACTGTAAGCTCCACAAATGATCCACTTGCTGTTCCTGGACACTGCGATGGCCTCCACATCCATTCCTGTCTGGTTTGCGATCTGCTGGCCATCCTCAACTCGCCATCGCTGAATTCCACGATTAGTCCCGCTTAAAAGGTACTTTCCATCGGCCTGGAATGCGACTGCTTGCACCCGGCCAGAGCCAGTGTCGAGCACCATCGTTTGGCCTTTCTGAATGTTAGCATTGCTCAATCACTCTTCAGAGTCACTACGCACTAGCATTCATTGACATCTTTCAACAGTACAAAAATCGTCGGCGTCGAAATGTCAATGGGTCTTGGTTCCCTCGTGATGCCCTCGATGTATAAGAGGTCTGCCACGCGGCTCCTTCGTGGCCTCAGCGCCTATGCTTACTCGGGTCCTGCCTTGTTGGGACAATCAGGCAAGCAGTTGCCAGGGGTGATGTTTGCTACAGGCAGTCTTACCCTACAGTTTGCGAGCACTCGCCATGTCATGATTGAAGGGCTTCATTCACCATCGCTGCGCAATGCGCAGAGAATGGCACGTTTCTCAACCTGCGCCCCGCTCAAACTCCAGGCCAACGTTCTCCATGGAACGGAAGACAAGAATATATCCGACGATCTACTCAACATCAGTAGAATGTTACGTACAGCGCACACCTTCTCTTGTCAAACCTGTCCACCGGACAGGCGCAAATGCCCTAGAAACATGATCCAATTCACACTACGACGTGGAACATGACTGTTTGGTTGCTGCCTTTGGTTGTATGCTCTCCAGTGAGCAGCGGACACCAATCGGTATTACTTGACCTGTCGGGTCAACCGTTCGGAAACTACAGGCATCACACCACATCACAGAAAATATTGCATATGGCCCTGTTCGTAGTACCCTACTGTGGCAGTTATCCACAGAGACGTCAGTCAAGTACCCAGAGCAGGACGCTAGATGCGAGGCAAGGGGGGCCAAACTTACGAATTAGACCATGACATTTGCATTGCTCAGATAGAATATGTCGTCAATACTCTGGATGGTATACGTCACCTCAAACATATTCATGGAGATGATCCTCCCGTCTGCCGCATCCTGTCATGAGCATGGAATCGATACACTCGATGTACACTCACTGTCCTCGTCGTTGTTCTCCGCACGCCAAACAGCCTCGTCCATGTCTTTGGCCACGCCAGTCTGTACATGTCGTTTGACCAAGCGCGTCCTTGCGCGCACAGAGTCGATCTCGACCCACCATCGTTCGTCCATTTGGGCGGCTGCTCTGCACCAGGGATCGATGTCGAGCATGGTATATAATCCTTCGATGATGACGATGCGGTGGGTCGGTTTAATGATCACCGCGTCGGGTGTTGGATCCTTGAGCGCGTGGTCGAACGAAGGAGCGTAGATAATGGACGGATTGGAAGGATCGTGATCATGATGGGCCACAGAGACTTGATGGCGCAACCGAGCGACAAATTCAACGTAGGCGGGGGCGTCGAACGTCCAGTGAATCCCACGACGGTCGTGTGCATGTTTTGGATCGTCCATGGCGTCGAGCTGGGATCGAGTGAGGTGCCAGCCATCGAGCCCTACCAGGATGGCTTGAGGCTCAGATTTGGATTGGGCTGGGGAGTGAGAGAGAAGCGTATTGACCCTATGGACGAGACAAGCGGCAAAGGAAGTTTTCCCTGATGCTGGGACACCCGCGATGGCGATCAAGAGACGCGCCGTGTCAGGGATACTAGAGAAATGTCAGTCAGAGTAGCCTTATATACTCACGTTGCGCACGTTCTGAGTCGGTCGACGATGAACTGGGCACGCTCAACGACGACGCCGTCCATGGCGATGGGGTCATACAGGCAGTCGTCCCAAAAAGGGTATCCGTGGGAGGCCCACCCGCGTCTCCGATCCCAGTCTCCTCCATCACGTTTACTGCGCACCCGCAGCGAAATTACACACACACTTTAACCCAAACCAACATCCTCGTTTTATGGCGAGCAGCGAGTTTCAAGGCGGAGGCACGCTGAGGCGGTATGCTTGGACTTGGCAGTTCATGAAATTCAAGTGCGATACTGACTTGCTTGCGTAGGGCCGATCCAAGGACCATCCAAGACAAAGTTCTCTTTGGCTATCAAGGCTGGTGAGTGTTAGATGCCACAGCGACCCCCACAAAGACCCCATCTCAAATGTGGTGGCATCTGCAGGTTCACATGTGCTGGGGACGGCGAGCCCATCGGTCCAGGTGCGATCCATGTCATCTACCCGTGGAGGCTCTCATTCCCCTCATGGCTAATCTCGCTGGACAGGTCACCACGGCTGGCTCCACTGGTTCAATACCCCCATTCCCTGTGGTGGCCGACCCAACACAGACTTCTGGCCGGACACCTCCGAATATGATCCATCCGAACTCTACCCCGCCCCCGGTCTCAAAACATCCACCGGCGATCCCGTTTATCTTTTTTCTTCCCGAAACCCCAGGACCGTGCGGCGACACTTTCATTGGATGGCCCAGCATGGCGTGGACGGTGCGTTTTTGCAGCGATTCGCGAGTCAGTGCGAGTTCAAGGTGGGCAATCATGGCATTCGCGACTTGAGAGACGAAATTGGGGACCGAGTTCGGGAGGCTGCCGAGGCAGAGGGTCGTGTGTTCGCCATCATGTACGGTTTTTTTCCTTGTTTGCTACTACCTCTGAGGTGCTCATTCATGGCTAGGTACGACGTCTCGGGTGTATCACCAGACAAGATTCAAAACATTCTAGAGGCGGACTGGATGCACCTCCTTCACGAACAGCGCGTCCTTGACAGTCCCAACTACTTACATGAGAAGGGCAGACCCGTCGTCGCGTTATGGGGTGTGTCTTTCGGCCGTGGGAGGACCACGTGGGCTGACGGACACGTTTTAGGCTTTGGATTCAATGGACGTAATCACACACCGGCGCTTGTACGTGCGATCACCGAATTTTTTAGATCATCTACCCCTGGGGGTGTGTACCTGGTAGCGGGTGCGCCAGGACATTGGCGAACATCGTCTTCCGACGCGGACCGCAATCCAGGGTTTGTACAGGTCTGGACTGAATGCTTCGACGCCATCAGTCCGTGGACGGTCGGGCGATACGGAAACGAGGAAGAAGCGGAGCGGTGGGGCGAAGAACGTGTGAAAGCGGATGCCGACTACTTGAAGAAGCTGGAAGAGGAAGGCGGGCGGAAGGTTGATTACATCCCCGTCGTGTTGCCAGGGGGAAGTGTTAGTCGTTCTTCTCATCCGACTCGTTCTGTGTTGATGCATCGTAGGGATTCAACCTTTCGGGCGGAAAATGGGGTATGAACGATATACGCCGAAATGGGGGTCGATTTTTGTGGCGGCAAATTTACAATGCGCGTCGTGCAGGCGTGCGTACGATCTACGGTGCTATGTGGGACGAGTGCGTGTTGTGTTTTTCAGACGTAAACGGACATCTCAGATCGTTGTTAGATACGACGAAGGGACTGC
>JBBPMX010000259.1:0-17194 GCA_038090515.1 Pulveroboletus cf. viridisquamosus | reverse complement strand
TGAATGTGGCCTGCCTTGCCACAGTTGTAACATGTGATTGATGGGTTTTGTGGCTGTCCTGTAACAGCATCTATTTGCATGGGCGTACCACACCCAGGTTGGGTCCTGTATTGTGTAAATCGCTGGTTAGGTGGCGGACCATTGGGTGGGGCATAGCGTTGTGGCCCCCACTGCCACTGAGGTTGGAATCCATGTTCCACAGCGGCGGACTCGAATGATCAGCCGACCTTTCAGTAGGCCTCCATTAACTCATAAATGTCTTCTTCTACAGACATGTGTAGGTGGACTTGCATGTAGATGCGAGTGTCCACTGCTCACTTGAGGATCTCAATCCCATGACCATTTTTGATATGGGACTCCTTAAAGAGTATCTTGAATTTCTGGAGGAATGTGTCAATAGCAGCTCCATTCTGCTTTAGTGATGAAAGAGTCTTGAAGGACTTGTGTGCCAGGATGTCAATCTGGAAGTGGTCCTTAATTGTTTTGACGAGCTCAGGCCACTGTGACCAGGTGTTGTTGCTGATGGGGTACCTGAGGGACTTGCCATCCTGTCTGAGGGTATCCTTTTCTTCTTGCTCGATGTACTCCTCAAGCTGGAGCCTTGCAAAGGCAGCGGCATTGCCTTCTAGTCGTGAGAGAACTGCCACAACGTGGAGTTTTTAGGAATCCCATTTCTGGAAGGAGACCCAGACCTTGATTCCGGTTAGCCAGTTCTGGAAGGTTTTTCAGTCGCCATCCCATTTTCCGGGATCGGCCACCTTCTTGGCTATGGCAGTGGGGGAGTTTGTTTTTTCTCTTAGAAGGGCTTGGAGAAGCGCCTTCAGGTCATTATTGGAAATGGATAACGATATTTCTGGGCAAGGTTTGGGTTCTCACTGGCGATGGGGGTGGGTTCAGATGAGAGGTGTTGGGTTAGGTGTGGGGGGTGCAGTTGGTTCTCCTAATTCAGGGAGGGCAGAGTAGAGCCCTTCAAAGCTTGGTGATCCGGGGGCAGACAGGTTGACAGTGCTTACTGCTTCATATCTTTCAACAAAGCTCTGGGCACGCTTGCGGGGGTGAGGGTTGGAATAATGTGCAGGGGAGAGGTTCACAGCGGTTGGTCTTCTTCAACAATTTGCTTTGATGGGTGAAGAGCCTGTAAGGGTAGACACCTGATAACAAGCGGTATCGAACGTGTATCATGTGCTGATGGCGGACGTCACAGGTATTCCACAAACCTGGATTCCTCAAATCACAGAGGAATCGCCCTAGTGCACTATGGGCAAGCAGCAACGTTATCCATATTTAATATGCCAGACGAGTGTGTATGCAACCTGTTATGGGTGGTATGCCCTGGTCCATCACGTGGAACCACTACGCAATGACCCTTATGCCTGGGCCCGGTAACCACAACATGTGGATTTGCTTTCTTTCTTGATTCTTGTGAGGTGGATAAACACTCACACGCTCTCGGTACTTTCTGTAAAAGCTAAGCCCTGAACGTTGGGTGGGTCACGTACTCGGGTTACGGTATGAAGCTTTGGCCAAGTGTTATGCAGATGCAAGAACACCAAAGCCGAGCAACTGAAGGTCTGCTGTAAGACCTTGCAAGAGAAGTGAGAGCGAAGGAGAGCACTTATCATCCAAGGTTTTAATCCAAGGAACAAGTGGCCAAAGCTGGGGATACCAGCTGAGGATGCACCCTTTATATATTGCAAGGAGATGCACACAGACCAAGCTGTGCTAGAGATAAGATGTGAACAGTGTCTATGTATGGTAAGTGATATCTCATGGGTGTGGGAGTGTTCTGTGATAGAGAAGTGTAGCGATGGTAATTAAAAGAGTGAGGGGACCATGTGTTATGACATCATATGATGTCATGGTCTAGGCTGTGTCATGTGATCTGGTCATGTGACTGATGAACAAATGAAGAGAAAATGAAAAATAATTAGGTCAGCGTATATGATATAACACTGTCTGGAATGCAAGCCTCAAGGCACATAGCTTCAGACTTATCCATGGAAGTGCACATAATGCATTCTGCACGACCATTTTGTTAGGGTACATGTGGAGCACTCTGGAATACATGTATCCCATTGTCAGCTAAGAGCTTATTGAAAGCATTCGACTTGTACTCTCCCCCTGCATTGGACATCCATCCTTTGATTGTTGCATTGAATTGCATCTGGATCATTGACATGAAGTGCTTGGTCGCTGTCAATGCAGCATCTTTTGTGCACAAAGGGGTGATCCATGCAAAGAATGTATAGTCATTCACAAAAGTGATAATGTATTTGTAGTGGTGGTACAACTCAATGAGGAATGACTTGATATTGAAGTGCATGAGTTCGAACATGTGAGTAGCTCTTCACACATCAGGTGGGTAGGCACAATTAGGTATCTTGCCTAGAGTGCAGCCAGGACAGATCTTGTCCTCCTGTGGTGTGCTAATCTCAGGGAAGTCTTGCGTATGTTTTCAGGCATGCTTCAAAACCTCCTTAGAAGGGTGACCAAATCAGCAATGGAGTATGTCCCAGGTAGACTCAGTCTTGGTATGAAGGTTCTTTGGTTTAGGGACACTTTGGAGAGTGTACATATTTGGGCCTAATGGCCCTGGAGAGAATGGAGCAAGTAGGTCTCCATCTCCATATAACACATTGATCTGTGCAGCAGTTCCCTTCACAGTAGCTCCAGCACGTAGTAGGTAGCCTAGGGAAATCAGGCGCACTTGTGAGTTAGGTAGGTACCCAACATCAAACAATGATAGGGTCTGGGTGTGGCCTGATGAGTCTCGCTATTGTACAATCACACATCCTTTGCCTTCTACAAATATTATGGAAGCAGCGGTGTGGACTGGTATACGATCAGCACCTTTAAGGGGTGTGAACTCAGTATAATCTGAGTGATCAGGGGTGAAGTGCATGGATGTATCAGAATCGAGAATCCAATAGGGGGCCTCAGGTTTTCCACATCATGCACACGAACTATCAGAGCCATGGGTGCAAATAGCATCATCCATTTGGCAATGTACTGATACATTCGATGTATATATAGTACTACTCAATTCCACTGCATCATTTCACACATAAGGGGTAGCAGTGGCAATGGATGAGTACTGGTGCAGCAAATAGGGAGGATGTACTAACCTGGGATCCTGAATGTATTGGTCGTAAAGACCTTGGATCTCCAGAATCGTAGATGTCCACCTCATCATCGGAGTCCCACGAGGTGGAGGGAGCAGCCATAATCTGGTGCTTATGGGAATGTTTAGAAGGAGGGGGAACATCAGAGTTCTTCTCGTCAAGACATGACCAATCAATTTTTTCAACCGATTGTGGGAGACAAATGGCAGGCACCATAAAAGTATTGGAGGAGGAGGAGGCAGTGTTGGACATTTCAACATCATCAACAATGGTTGATGACAGCTTGGGAACGGACAGATCAAGGCGGTCTAAGAGAAGGTGCGCACAATCGAGGGAGTGAATCGTCTCACAGGTGGGCTGGATCTCAAGCCTATGGGTGAGATCGAAAGCCTGCTTAATCTCCAGGAAGGCCAGAGGACCTTGGAGACCCTGGAAACGAGTCACAGGAACGTGGGCAGCAGCACGAGAATCGACAACAGGAGAGGTAAACACGTGAGCAGGGGTGACAGCAACAGACACGAATTGCATCTCATCCTCAACAAAGTTGAGGTGATTGTGGTTGGCCTTGCCACCACACTTGCCATGAGAATGCTTCTTCCTCTTCTTGTCCACACTGTCACCACCCTGCTGCCCTGAAGACGCTGGATTGGACTGCTGCTGGGACTTGAAGGAGGGGTTACCCTCCAACTTCCTCTTAATGGCACTGATTTTCTGGGCCTGTTGAGACCCAGAACCGCGGCCTTTGCCACCCATATTTGAGCATTGCTCCCAAGATAATATGGTAGCTGCCACAATCTCATTGACCGTAGGGTCAGCCTGTTTCCCATTGGCATCTTTTTTCTGTGCAAGCATCTGTGCAACCACGTCCATCGTCAGAGGCAGCTTCAACAAGATTATCATTGCCTAGATCTTGTCAGGTATCTTGTACTTAGTGGTCCTCAGCTTCGCGAACTGATTCTGAAGGTGTTGGAACGCCTGCAAAGGATGACTGTTAGGAGGGACCTGAATATCCATCATGGCCTTGAATTCTGCATAGACTTGTGGGAGGCCAGACGTAGAGTAGTCACTCTTAAGAGCAGTAAGGAGGTCAAAAGCAGTGCTGTAGTGAGAGTATTTGATTTGGAGGATGTTGGTCATGTTGAAGGTAAGGGTGTCAAGTATGTGGGTATTCACCTCGCTCCAACGAATATAAAAGTTTTGAGCTTCCGTGTCGTCAAAGCCATCGGGGCCAGGAGAAGAGGGTCTGGGCAGCTAAGTGCACCACATGCTGCCAGTCGAGTTAAGATAGGCGAGCATGGCTGGCCACCAGGTGGCATAGTTCTGCCCATTGAAGATGGGGAGATGGGAGGAGGTCGAGTTGTTGTTGTTGAAAGACGACATGGTTCTGTATGGGCAAAAAATACATCAGAATGACATAGATTCCCCCTATACCTAGCAATGATGCAGCCATTGATGGTGCAAACAAGCACTAGAATATGCTCAAGTGGCTAGGTGCTGCTCAGTGGGGGTGAACCCACCAGCACAAACTAGCACTTGAATGTGCTTGAGCAGCTGGATGTAGCATAGTGGGGGTGAGCCCACTGGCACAAATGAGCGCTCGTTTATGCATGAGATGACACTGCAGCCAGAGTAGCTAGCAGCCATAAAGGCGCTTTGCTATCAGTGTGAACTGTTGCTCATTTGTGCTATGTTATGCTTGATCCCGAAGGGTTGAGTGTGAACTTGGCGAAGGTCCTAAGATACTGAAACAAGGGGAGTACCTTGCAGGCAGCAAGGTCAAAGGTTCGTCCTGGTGATGCCAGACGATGGACTTCCCAGAGAAGCGGGTGGACCAATGACAATCCCTTGTAATCGGGACAGGATGCAGGGGAAAGCAAAAGCGCTCACTCAGATGTAGAGCGAAGACACACGAAGAGGGAAGTTAGGATGTTATATGCCAAGTAGGTCTAAGCTGTAGTACAGGGGAGCTACTTGGGGTTTATATACAAGGATGAGGGGAAGCTGAGTAATCGTATAGAAAGGAAAAGAACATGAAAGAACAACTGCTTACTAATCATTGAGTCAGCAAGCCAATGGCAAAAGAGGCTTACTTAGTAAGCAAAGAACGTTCTAGAAAATGGAAGAAGAATCTGGTATGTGATGGAAGGAACTATGAGCTTAGTGTAAAGAGGACTAAGCGAGGAGAGGTAAGTCTGGCAAAAGAAAAAGAGCATAGTGAATAAATCATAACATTACCCCCGGTTTAGGGTGTTGAGTCCACGACAAAAACTAGAAGTTACCATATAAGGGGCCTGGAGAGCCCATGATATTGCCCCATCTGACTTCATCGATGACGTTCTCAATGTCAGCCAATTCGGGAGAGGGTGCACGAGATGCAGGGATCAGGATGGGACAGCATGGGCACCCTTGGCGATGTGGGTGGTAGGTTGGTGGTGATGGCGGAGAACGGGAGAAGTGACGGGGGTGATGGGAAGAGGAAGATGATGATGAAGATGGTGGGGGTGACCGGTATGAGAACCGTTCAGGGCAGAGATATTGGGAGTGTCCCGGCTTTCTGACCTTACAGGTAGGGCACACATAGAGGAGGCAGTGAATTTGCCGATGTCCAAGGATGTGGCACTTGTAGCAGGTATCTTTATAATGGGGGTGATCTCATAGGAGAGGAAAAAGGTGTTCTTGCCAGAGGTCCTCTTCCTCCCAGGGGTCACACCCGTTGGGGCTAGTGGCGATAACATCTTTGTCATCTAACTGCATGCAGGTTACAAAGGAAATGTATTCCCCTTGATCTTCCCTTCTGGCTCGTAGGGATGAGTAAGCGATGTTGGCCATATATCTGTCCAATTCTTCAAGCCAATCTCCAAGGTCCAATTGGTAGGCTAATCCTCCCAAGGTGGCAGTTCCAAGTTCCTGAACCGAGAGTAGGGCCAATCGCTGCATGGTATATTCTGGGAGGCGAAGTTTCTAAATGATGGCAGAGATCCTAGCCAATTGACGGTATGCCTGGGTTAGGTATAGGAGGGGTGATCCCAGCTGAAGGTGGCAGTTGATGGGCATGGTGAGATGAGAGTTGGTCAGATGCGCCTGGAGGATGGTATGGTATTCTTTGTCAGGGTAGCCTTCTCTGAATCTGTGGGCGTGGAATGGGAGGTTGGGTTCTACAGGGAATGTTTCTTCATTGTTACGATCAGGGGTGATACATCCTGTGGGGTCTCCCCAGCTGAAGGAGACGATGTGGTCACCTTAGGTGGGTAAAGGATGAGGGGTGTTGACATGGCAAGGGGGTATTTTGACCAGGGTGATGAAGTAGGAGTCACCGGAGGAGGTAGAACCTGGTGGGGAAGATGGGGTTACCAACAATTCAGTGGAGAGACTACTGGAAAAAGCATCGACAGCAGTGTCAGGTGGAAGAAGTATCAGAATAGACGATTTAGTGCACATAGCAGGGAGCGGAGGTGATGCCATCCGCTGATCGTCCACCAGAGAACTCTGGCTAGATCATCTGGTGATAGTTCCCACAGGGACGAGGGGGGAGGTGACATGAGGACAAGAGGTGATGGAATCAATGGACATGGTATGTATGTATGACTTTCATGGAGATGGGTGGACGGGACTGGGGAAAAACCTTTGGGTGAAGATGCTTATAAGCGTTGAGGATGACCTTGGCATTAGTCAGATCTGATTCGTCTTGCCAAGAGTCTTCATCAGCAGTATAACCCTTCCACCTAATTAGGAATTGCTGGTGAGTCGGAGTTCCTTTATGCCGTATGATTTCTTCTATTTCGTATTCTTTTTCTCCTTCTATTAACTCTGTGGGTGGAGCTGGATAGTTTGGGCCATGGACGTCATTTTCATGATAGGACAATAAGAGGGAAGCATGGAACACAGGATGAATCTTTCACGTTTTAGGGAGGTGAAGGTGATAGAAGATGGGGGATAAGACGTCTGTAATAGTGAAGGGTCCTTCCCATTTAGGGGCAAATTTAGGGGAAGTGAGGGAATGTTTTAAGTTCCGTGCTTCTAACCAGACCTTATCACCATGTTTCCAGGGGATGAACCCATGTGTATTGTGTGATTTCATGACTTGGCATGCGAGCTCGTGAGATGCCAAGGCTTCATCATGAAAGTGGGAGAGCATGTCTAGTCTGGTTTTGACGGCGGGTAGTGGGGTTTCCACAATGATCGTGGGTAATGGTTTGGGTTCATATCCCATTATAAGGAAGAATGGGGATTAGTTGGTGACGGAGTGGGGGTGGTGGTTGTGTGTGAATTCAGCCATGGGGATGTGGTCTGCCCATTCAGTGGGGTTTTGGTGACAGAACAGGCAGAGGTAGGTTTCAATCTCTTGGTTTACTCATTTGGTTTTGCTGTCGGTTTGTGAGTGGTAGGTGGTGGAGAGGGCAAGTTGGTATCCAATGAGTTTGGCTAGGGATTTGGTGAATTCTGAGGCAAATTGTGGGCCACGATCGGAGATAATTTTGTCATAGAGTCCAAACTGGGTGTACACCTTGTGGAAGAAAAGGTGGGCAATTCCTTCCACCATGATGGTCTTTTGAGTAGGGCATAAAATTACCCCCTTCGTAAGCCCATGGTCAACCACAACCAAGAGACTATCAAAGTCAGAGGACTCCGGGAGGTCTGTGATGAGGTCGCAGAAGATCTGTTGGAAGGGGCGAGTGCAGGAGGAGGAAATGGGGGTGAGTGGGGCGATGGTGAGGTGTGTGTTCGCCTTCATCTGCTGGCAGGGGCTGCAACCTTCAATGAAGCAGCAGACAAAGCAGGCAAGACTGGGCCACCAGAAGTTACAGGAGATGAGTTGACAGATTTTAAGGTAACCAGAATGGCCAGAAGAGGGGTGATTGTGGGCGTGAGAGATGACCTCATGGTGGAGGGTGTCAGGTACATAGACGCAGCCCTGATAGGTGAGGATGCCAGTGTCAAAGGACCAATCAGAGAGGCAGGAGCAAAATTTGGAGGTGACAGATCCTTCAAGAGTGTGGAGGGTGTCGGTGACAATGGGGTTGGAAGGAAAGGAGGCAGCGACCTTGGCAGCGAGATCCATATCAATGAGTTTAACGAAGAGGTTATCGGGAAGAAGGACAATGTCTTCATTGTCAGCGTCGTCAGAGGATACAAAGTCTGGACGGCAGGATAAGGCATCCGGGGCAGATAGGGCAGAACCAGGGACATGGGTGAATTTCAGATCAAAGTTGGTGAGGTCCAGGAGCCAGCAGGCTTGCCTGCGATTGAGCTTGTGAGTTTCACGGAAATAGGTGAGGTTCTTGTGGTCTGTAAGAACTGAGACCACGAAGGGGGAGCTGTGGAGATGGTGGCACCATGCTTTGAGTGCATGGATGACGGTGAGGAGCTCGCAGTCATAGATATCATAGTTCTGCTCCACAGAGCAAAAGGACTGGGAGAGGTAGGCACATGGCCGAAGGTCACCATTGCCATCAGGTTGGAGGAGGACTCCACCTATCACCCATTTCAAGGTGTCAGTGGTGATAGAGAATGGTTTGGTGGGGTCAGGTAGAAGTAACATGGGGGCGGAGGTGAATATCGTCTTTAAGGAGGTGAAAGTGTTAACACATGCGGGGGACCATTCCCAGGGGTGGTCCTTCTTGGTGAGGTCAAGAAGGGGGTGGGCAATGGTGGAGTAGTCTGGGACGAATCGTCAATAGAAGTTGGCAAAGCCCAGGAAGGACCAGACATCTTTGACTTTCTGAGGAGTCAGCCAATTGGCAATCCCAGCAAGTTTAACAGGGTCCATGGCGAGTTCTCTGGGTCTGACTACCATACCGAGATATTTGACTTTGGTGGTGGCAAAGTCACACTTTTCCAGTTTAAGATGTAGGTCAAGTTTGGTCATCCGTTGAAGGACATGGCGGGTGCGTTTGATGTGAGTCTTTTCGTCCAGTGAGAAGATGAGGAGATCGTCCATGTAGATGACAAGCCATCCTTCAGCAATAAGGTCATGGAAGGAGTCATTCATAAAGTGTTGGAAGGTAGCAGAGGAGTTCGTCAGTCCAAAGAACATAACGGTTGGTTCAAATAGGCCTTTGTGAGTGAGAAAGGCTGCCTTCCAGCAGTCAGATTCTTTGATCCTGACATTGTTGTATCCCCATCGGACATCGAACTTGGTGAATATTTTGGCTCCCAGAAGCCATTCAATGAGGTCGGAAATAAGAGGAAGGGGATAAGTATCCCGAACCATGTGTTCATTGAGGTATCAGTAGTCTTGACAAGGACATAGTTTTCCATCCTTTTTGTTGATGAAGAAGAAAGGGGATGATTGCAGGGATTTCGAGGGGCAAATCTTTCCTGCATGAAGGTTTTCTTCGAGGAAATCTTCAGTGGCTTTCTTTTTAGCCTTGGTGAGGGGGTAAAGCTTGGCTGACCATGGTTTGAACGTTTCATCAAGCTCAATAGGGTGGTCATAAGGGCGAGAGAGAGTAAGGTGGTTGGTGGACTTCTTAGAAAATACAGATGCAAAATCTGCAAATTCAGGGGGGAGATGTACTTCCTTCTTCTCGGCAAGAGCTTCGATGGCGAGGTCTATTGCAGTGGTAAGACGTTTGACAATGACTTCATATTCCCATGCTTTCCACTCATTATAGGTTGGCCACCTATGTCCTCCCCAATCTTGGAGGTAATCAAATAGAGTACTATCCCAGTCCTGTTCGACTTGGACATGATGAATTTGAACCTGGTCTAGGATATTTGCAACTTTGGCTGCATGTTCCATGAGCCACTTCATTTCTGAGGGGGATTCGGTGGGTGTAACAGGTGACAAGGCATCAGAGATGGGGAGGAGGAGTGTACAGGTCGACCAGTCGATGAGTGGATTGGCTTCTCATAGCCAGGGCATCCTGAGGATAAAAGGGTTGTCTCCGCAGTGCATGATGTGGAAGGTTTCAGAGTAGGAGAGGTCTTCAATGATGAAGTATAGGGTGACTGAGAATTTAATCAGGCCCCCTTTGTTCAGGATGTTGTCTGTGTTCCAAACCGGGATGGGTTTCAAGAGTCTGGTGAGTGGGATGTGGTGTTTCTTGACGAATCCCCAATCTATACAAGATCTGGTGGCTCCAGAATCTACAAGGGCACAGATTTTGATGACTTTCAGACCAGTAGCGAAGGTAATTGGGATTCATATTGCTCGGGGATCTTTAGCTACTAGTACACAGTGGTTAGAGGAGGAAACATGCATCAGGGGCATTTCTCCCTTTAAAAACCCTTTTCCCATCCAGAAAAGGTTACCCTCTTGACAGTTTCTTCGGGGGGGTCTTCTTCATCCTCATCATCAGGGACGGGTTCAAGCTTAGGGAGTGAGGAAGCTTTGGCAATTTTCTTGATGGAGTTTTTCTTTTTCCCTGGGGTTGGGAAGGTGGGGCAGGTATTGAACATGTGCCCAGGTTGGTGACAGTGGAAACAGAGCTTCATTGTCATGCATCGCTTCCGCTCCTCTGGGGTTAACTTGCCAATTCTGACGACATCTATGTCCATGGCATCTGGATCCTTCGCAGAGGCAGTAGAAGATGTGGCAGGTCAGAAGTAGTGATATATTCCTTTCTGCTTATAGGCATCAGCTCACTCCCACTGGATAACAAAATGGACGGCTTTCTTGTACCATTCTTCAATGGTAACTGGAGGGGTATCCATGGAGAAGATATGTTGACAGATTCAGTATCCTGGCAGCAAAGAAGTTGGTGAGGACAATGTTGTCCTCAAGGGTGCTAAGGGAGACTTGGTTCTTGAATTCCGAGATGTAGCTATTAATATCAGAGAGTTTCGAGATGCGGGTATCTTGCATCCATCTGACTGCCTTTGTGATAGTGTCCTCGTGTTGGAAGGTTTCTTTAAAACTTTCCAGGAATTTCTTGTATGTTCCGAATCCGTTGGTAGGATCAGTGAGTTTCTGGGTCCGGAAGGTGTTGGCCCAGGTGGCTGCAGATCCACTTCTCATAAACAAGAGGGTGAATGCAATTCTCTTTGCATCGGTGTTGTAGAGGTCGTCGTTAGTGAGGAGATAAAATTGGACGGAGTTGAGCCATGGGATGGCTTTTTCGTAGGAGCCATCAAAGTTGTCAGGTTTTCCAAGGCAGAGCTTGGTGGGTTTGGCGGTCATTGGTGTGGTGGTGGGCAGTGGTGGTGGATTTCGTATCGGAGGTTGGATTTGGGTGGTTCTAGCTCAATGTTCCATGTTGGCAAGGGCTCTGGGGAGAGTTTGATGGGTGGCTATAGGGGTGGGAGACGGTGGGGTCGGTTCTCTAGGGATGGATATTCCTTCAGAGAAGAGGGTGGCGAGAGCGTGATCCTCATGTTGTTTTTTGGGAGAAGTAATGTGAGGATCTGGTGACGATGGGGGGTGTTCCTCCTTGGAGGACTGGGATTCGGGTTCAGAATTGACGGGTGGGCATTCTCTGGTAGGTCTGAAAATCCTATCAGCAAGGCTAGGGGGGTTTTGTCGAGATATGGTGGCGGTTTAGGCAGTGCTAACCACAGCAGGAGAGCTTAGACCTTTTGTTACGCTTGATCCCGAAAGATCGAGTGTGAACTTGGCGAAGGTCCTAAAATACTGAAACAAGGGGAAGTACCTTGCAGGCAGCAAGGTTAAAGGTTCATCCTGGTGATGCCAGACGATGGACTTCCCAGAGAAGCGGGTGGACTGATGACAATCCCTTGTAATCGGAACAGGATGCAGGGGAGAGCAAAAGCGCTCACTCAGATGTAGAGCGAAGACACACGAAGAGGGAAGTTAGGATGTTATATGCCAAGTAGGTCTAAGCTGTAGTACAGGGGAGCTACTTGGGGTTTATATACAAGGATGAGGGGAAGCTGAGTAATCATATAGAAAGGAAAAGAACATGAAAGAACAACTGCTTACTGATTGTTGAGTCAGCAAGCCAATGGTGAAAGAGGCTTACTTAGTAAGCAAAGAACGTTCTAGAAAATGGAAGAAGAATCTGGTATGTGATGGAAGGAACTACGAGCTTAGTGTAAAGAGGACTAAGTGAGGAGAGGTAAGTCTGGTAAAAGAAAAAGAGCATAGCGAATAAATCGTAACATGCTGAGCCTTTAGCTCAATATAGTCCAGGTCTAGCTAAATCAACTCTGGCGCAGCCACAAGGGTGCAGCCTGAGGATCTGCTGCTGAGCTGTGGTTCATAACCTGTTAAAGAGGCATACTACAAGCTACAGAGGTTAGGCTAGTAGGACTTACATAAGCGCAGGTGATTGGTTGATACATTTACACAAGGTAATGGTAGTAGATCAAGAGATGATTTAAACTCAGATGACTGAGTCCAAATGTAAGTACAGCTGAGGTAATACACTATACTAGGTAAACTACTGTACTCTACTGTAGATCAGGGCTGGAACAAGTCATGGCTCGTTCAACAGACCCTTCATCCCTTTTCCATACTCCATGGATAACCCGGACTTTGTACCTCCGTAATCTGGACTTCCTCCTTTCCTCTCGAACTTCCACAGTTACTATATTTAGTATTCCCCTTGTCCTCTCTCGATCCTTCATTCTTACTGTAGACCCTTCACCACACCATATGCCTCCCCTACATATGTTTCTCCGTCTCCACATGCTCTCCTTTCACCCGACATACCTTACCATATGCTCCTCCATTCCTCTGTCCAAACTCCAATTGGACTTTCATATATAAACCTCCTGTACTCTGTCTTTATACCTTAGTATGAATATCACACTAGTCTTCTCCTGATTCTCATTTGGTCTTCTCCCTTCTGCTCCCTCCTACCTCCCTATGAAATACAAGGACCAAACCTCAGCAAGGGCACAACACATAAGCCCTGTGCCAACGTCCTCCCAGGTATCCTATCTCCATCCTGTTCTCTGTTTGTCCTCTAATGAACTTTGTACTCACCCTCAGACCTTGGACTGGACTTGAGTCCAGAGGACCTGGACTTAACACAGTCCCAAACAGGATCTGGAGAATCTCTAGCATGCTCTTGTGATCTCCCCACAGTCTGAGCATTTTTGTTGCCACTTTTGGTTAGTTCCTTTTATTTGTTTGTTACCTTGCTTTGACATATGTTTTGTAGCTGGCAAGAGTCCATGTTCATCTTGGATACAACCTTGGTACTTGGTCTCATCTAGTGTGTTGGTAGTTAACATCAGCAAATCAATTTTGGGGTTATCTATGTACATGTCATTGTGATGGTGGGAGACTACTGTAGTTGATGTTGCCAACTAAACAGCATTGGTGACAACCTGATGACAGCAAGCCATGTAATTATGACAGGTGCTACCACTACTTTTCCTTTTTCCTGATGTTGGCAGCATTCAGTCAAACACTACCCTGAGCTAATTCAGCTCTTTGGTGTGCCAAATGGACTTTGCTCGTTGATAACTGAGAACAAGCATATCACTGCAGTAAAAAAGCCATACTGCTGGTTGAACAAGCACAACACTCTTGGTCAGATGCTTATCACTAATCAATGACTTGACAAGCTTTTAGCTGCACAGGTCAACTTTTCCAATCATGGCATGCTCAATGGCACATGCTTATCAAGTGCCATTAACTTGATAGGTATACATGAGCTTCCAATCATAAGCTACATGATGGCTAATTTCTAATCACCAAAGCCCAAATGGCCCCACCTACTATGTCTGCAGATAATTCAGGTGCCACTCTTGTGGACAGTGTTATATCTGTCAATCCAGAACTCTGGACTTAACTCTGGACCCAACTCTGGACTCCTTTCCTGCAACCTCCAGTGCATTCTCGATGAGTCTGCATCCCTGACACTCCAGACCCCCTGTTATGAACCATGTGTAACTAACTTTTATCTCCACACTCTTTTCATCACTTTCCTTCATTCTCATGTTCCTTACATCATGTGACCTCCACGAGGCTGATCACATGACCAGTCACGTGATACATCCAGACCCTCAATGTCATCTATGACATCATAGCCTCTAGGGTTACACGTTGATAACCCTTAGACTACCCTAACCCTTATCTCCATCAGATCTCCATGGCAATCCTGCCACCTCCTAGATCTCCCGATCTGATCTAATCTCCTCCCATGTATCACATCTTATTTATCTAGATTCCCATCTCTGTGGATCTCAGATCCAGATCTCAGGGTTTACCTCACAGCAGCCTTGCACATCTCATCTCCATTCACACTTCCATTCTCTACCCACGGTCATTACTGTCTTATCATATATAGCATAGCCTTATCTATTATTTCCATGTATAGTAGTGTACAGCTTGGTCCGTGTGCAGGCCATAGCAATATATAAGGCGGCAGTCTCAGCTGGCTAAACCCCAGCTTTGACCACTTGTCTAGTTCACCACTCTTGGGCCCCTGGGACTTGGGTTAAAACCTTGTCCACTATGGGCACTCCCTCGAGGTGGCTCGCTGGCACTTGTAGCTCCCCTGCCAGGGTTACAGGCTTTCTCTCTTTGCTGGCTAGCCTCGTTATCAGCTGTTAGGTTTGGTTGTTTCTTCTGGCCAAAGGGTCTCTCCGTTCCCTTCCGATGGCTGCTCATTGCAGTCATAACACCCCCTCTATTTGGTATTCCTTGTTCTTAGTATTACGTTCCATTCTTCGCTTATAGTACATAGTCACTAGCCTCGTCCCAGTTCACCCTCCATCCCTGTACTCCACTTAGGAGCACAGCTCCGGTACATTTAGCATCTGCACTCTGGATTATTAATAAGACCTATGTTCTACTCCTGTATATAAGTTTTCACACTTGTAGTAGATACTCTAGTTTGAATATCAACTTGGACAGTCTCTCAAACTCACTCTGACCCCATTGAGTCTCCAAGACTCTCTTCTGAATCATCCTCGACCTTTGCTGCTTGCAACAGGGTCAATCCGACTTCCTTCATCTGTTCCGAAATTACAGGACATCCCCAGAGTTGCAACAAGGGTGCACCACATATGGTGAAGCCAAGTCCTGCTTGAACTATGGAGTTCCAGAGTTACCTCCTGGAGACCCTGGTTCTAACAGACAGTAATTCTCCAAATCTGTCTGCAAGCACTATGACTGACAACAAGGATAGGGAAGCAGATTGCAGTACAATCCCACTGGCAGCATGTGTTGAGCTCTCACAAACTCAACATACATTTTCATACATCTAGCATTTATGATATCATTTTTACTCACATAATTTACAGAGTATAAACATGCTAGAACTATTGCCACACTAGCTATAGAGCTCGCCATTCCTGACCTTCTATTTGAATGCCTAAACCCTAATGACCCATGCAACATAATGGATATTTCTCATCTGGAGCTTCCCTACTATGATGGGCCTATATCTGTGCTCAATTCTGCATTATCCAGATTCTATGCACTAAGCAATTTAAGTGGGACAGGTGGGATGCATAAAGAATACATATATCTAGTCTTGTCTGATGTAGAGGGGTGAAGGTCCATGCCATGACTGTGTGTTCATTGGGACAGATGCAAATGCAGATAGAATCCATGGATATGAAATTGCCTGTATTTTTTGTTTTTTCTCCTTTATCTACAAGGGTATTGCTTATCCCTATGCAGTTATACACTGGTTTGATAAGGTTGGCAAGGGACCTGATGAATTCACCAGAATATGGATTGTATGCCCAGCCACTCTTCCCAACCATAGACCCAATTATGCAGTTATCCACTGTTAGAGATTGTTAAGTCCTGGTCCTCCAGACTCAAGTCCAGTTGGAGGTCTGAGGGTGAGTACAAAGTTCGTTGAAGGACAAACGGAGGATGGGATGGAGATAGGATACCTGGGAGGACATTGGCACAGGACTTATGTATCGCACCCTTGCTGAGGTTTGGTCCTCATATTTCATAGGAAGGTAGGAGGGAGCAGAAGGGCGAGGGGAGAAGACCGAATGAGAATCAGGAGGAGACTAGTGTGATATTTGTGCTAAGGCATAAAGATGGAGTACAGGGGGTTTATATACAAAAGTCCAATTGGAGTTCGGACAGAGGAATGGAGGAGCATATGGTAAGGTACATCAGGTAAGAGGAGAGCATGTGGGGGGTTTGGAGGATGGAGTTTGGAACAGATATGACAGTGTCCCCCTGTTAAGGCCAAGCCCTCGAGGCCAGCTAAGTTTAGACCAGAGAAGAGACTGAGTGGAGGTCACGTGACGTCCACGAGTCGGAGTTTGAAATGAACCACAAGTCGCGTCTCACATAACGTGGTCTTGTCTTCTATCTATGATCTATGACCACTACCAAAACCATGCCCACCCCCACCTCCCTTGACAACAAGATCATGCTGCTCGCATCGCAACTACAGGCGATGCAGTGTCAATGCGAAGAGAAGAAGGTCACAGAGGAGTGTTGTGCCAAGGAAGAGGTGAAGCAAGTCACGCATGAGGAGCATGAATGCAAGGAGGAAGCCGAGTGACTTGAGTGCGAGCATGACAAGTACAAGAAGGCAGCAGAGAAACACGCCAAGGCAATCCAGGAAGAGCACCTCAAGAAGGCAAAGGAGGAGCAGCAGGTGGTGCGAGCCAAGGAGAAGGGGAAGGTGAGGGCGATGGGGTGCAACCAGGTACATGGCCCATTCATCAGGCCTTGGATGCAACTAATGGAGATCTGTAGGACGAGGCAATCAAATTCCTGAGCGAGGACAAGGAAAACAGGGGCGAGCCATTGATGTCAGCCTAGGTCCCAAAGAGGGGACATGAGGCCACCAACCCTAGGTGGTCTCTGTGTGCATGGTGCATGTAATGGTGTGAGGAGTGCCAGCCCCCACAACAGGGGTCGAAGGGGAGGTCATGCCATGTGTGCATGCACAGCCACCTCATCTGCAAGAGGAAAGAGGTCCCAGAGGAGCATGAGGAGGCAAATGAGGAGGACGAGGAAGATCACCCAGCACCTTGCAAGAAGGCCCAGGTGGAGGTGGTGATCCCGCCCCCACCTTATCCCACTACAGGCGCCCTTGTGGCCCTTCTCATGAAGGCCACAGGGTCGCTTGGCCTCATCACTGGGGGGTTCATGCCCCTGTGAGAGAAAGTGGTGGGGGTGCAAGAGGAGCTAAGAGATGGAGGTGCAGACAGAGGAGGCAGAGGTGGAGGTAGAG
>JBBPMX010000258.1:0-17199 GCA_038090515.1 Pulveroboletus cf. viridisquamosus | reverse complement strand
CCCAAGTCATTCTCTTGCGCGGTTACCTCCCCACGGTGCTCCTCCTCTATGTCATGCGGGGTCGACCCGCCCTAGACATCAACGCGTTCATGACGACCACATCGCTCGAACCCTCGGTCCCGATCACACCCACACCAGGAAGCCCCCCGACGATCACGACCACACCCATCCCGAACGTCTTTTTGCCCATCCTCCAATCGGCCATCACCCACCCCACCGAACACCTCATCAAGATCCAACGCGCGTTCGCCCACTTTGACACGCTCTATGGGACCCGTCCGGCGGGCTACTTTGGGGGGACAGCACTGGCGGGCGCGGAGGTGCTCGATGGGTCGTTGTTTGTCCGGTGTGCGTTGGTCACGGCTGATTTTACGGGGTGGGCGCGTGAGGGGAAGGCGTCGCGGCAGTTTAGCTTTGATGCGTACTTTGCGTGAGTGCGACGCTGTACGCGTGGTGCGGGACGTCGTCTTTGTTGTTGTACGTTTTGATTGAATACATGGGTGACTTCCCGTAACGATGAAGAGAAATAGAGCCGCGTATGGTTAGCCATGCAAATTGGACACTATGAGTACTAGTAAGATTGCCGAGTCTACGAGAGATACGATGAGCTCAAGCGTCGGATTAAGCTCGCGCTGTCAAGCAAACATGTCAGAAAAGGAAACGGTGTACCCAAAAAGGAGTTCGTGAGCCAACCTGTCATTTAGAGTAGTAGAGACGTTTACAGAGGGGGTGTAGGACCCTCTGTAAATTGTAGATTTACGGATGCTGGTCGATGACAGCGGTTCGTCGTGCGCCATGCGATTCCTTCCGGGACATGTCTGTCAAATTATGTCACAATTTAGGGAAAAACGTCTCTAAATCGTTACGGGAAGTCACCCAATGTTGTCGCGTCGTCATACCTCCGTCAATTCAGGTACACAATAAATGTTGTGTCCAAGTGCGTCGAGAGGAAGGGGCAGAGGACGGATGTCAGGATTGAGGACATTATAATGGGGTAGATTATACACGAGGACTCCTAACTAAACTTCATATACGTTTTGGTGAGGATATCCCGCTGACGTCACCCTTGATGATATAATGTGGACAAATGTAGAACATACAATCTGCCCAGTGAAAGTTCATCGTATGATGTTTCGATGACCCGCATCGTAGTTGAACAACGGTCCATGCCATGCACCAGGTTTCACACAGGGCTGGTACGTGATCCAAACCTGACCTAAACCCAAACAAGCTGCTCATTGAGCACTTACTGAGGACTTACGGTTCGCTGATCGGCCCCCCGAGTTCCAGCGTGTTAAGCGAGCCATTCTCCAATGTTTATCGGCTGATTTACGGACTGACTATACTTATGGGGCACTCTTCCGAGGTTGAATACCTCGCTTAACACGCTGATGCGGCCCTATGTAATGAAAACTGTTGTCTGCTGCCTGCAGCACCGACTACCATGTCGACGCGCACCGCTGCAACCCAACAGATGTTGGACGAACTTTTCCCTGCACCGTCCCTCCCTCCGTCGCCCCTTTGCCCCCAAAGGCTGCCAGGAACGAACGTAGAGGCCCTTGCCGCTCTTCGGGATATCCTCAAGGACAACCACCAGCGCTATCACATCTTCTTCAACTACTCGCAATTTCACAAGCAAGTTTATCTCCATCATATATGTGGAACGGCTTGATATTGACTCGTGCTTAGCCACGTCGCACACCGCGCGCTGGCGGTCTATGCCTTGGGCGGATCGGCGGCCATCATCAGAGATTACTATAAGCGTGATGGACGCTTCCAGCGCCCCGCATTCGAGTCTCCCGAGCCTATCACCGAGCAAAATTTCGTCGACCACCTGATGGATGAAAAGTACGTAACTGTACCGGCTCCATCAGATCAACTTACTGAGCATGCACCCAAGCTTCTACCAAGCGTATGTCTCCTTCTTTTCCAGGCAAATATCCGACAAGGGTGCCACAAGCACGCTCGAAGAGTTTGTCTTTTCCAAGAAATACAACTATCAGGAAGGGAGAGATGCGAACACCCAACCGAGAATGTTGGCACGCTTCCTTAGGGGCCTCATGCATGCCTTGATTCATACTGGATACGGAGTCGAGTTCGGTCTGAAAGGGATGCTCGCTGAAGGTATGTGTGATGGAGTACTGTAAAGGGTTGAGTACTGAAAATCGACTCTCAAGGACTCGCGATGACCGCAGTCCACGAGCCAAATCCTTGGGGATCCCCTCCCCCCTCCTCTTTCGCTTCTGATTCTACGAATGGCGTGGGCGCCATCACCGGCCGTCTTTCGTCTCTCGCATTGGATCCATCGACTGACACTCGTGTTCCTGTTGCATCCAAGACGGGTGGTGTTCACGCATTCGACATCGTGGCACGCGCCCTGAAAGACGATAGGCTGAAACCCCCGACGCAAGCAGAGATAGATAATCAGTTCATGCAAAAAGTGAACGAGTATTCACCAGTGGTGAAGGAACTTGCCGAGAAATGGACCATCGATCCGAATGAGCCGGGCGAAATCGAGCGAAAGATGGAGGAGCTGGTATGGTTAGCCTCCTTGCTCCACAGCGTCGGAGGGTTAACATCGAATGGCTTCATATCCGATTTCTACCTGTGCGCAACGTGTCTTTTGCAAGCTGATGAGGGCGAGTAACGACTAATCTGTTTACTGGCCAGGATGCACATGGTGACCTCGAGCCTCTTTCTCCCATCGTTGATCGCGTACCTTTCTCCGCCGTCCCAGGTGCTTCTCTTGCGTGGCTATCTCGCTACAGTTCTCACTTGGTGGGTCATGCGGGGTCGACCCAGCTTGGACATCAAGACTTTTATGACGACCACGCCGGTAGAGCCCTCGGTCCCTACAACCCTGGCACCAGGGATGCCCCTCACCACTGAGACGACACCAACACCGAATCCATTCCTTCCGATTCTGCAATCAGCCATCGTTCACCCCAACGACCATATCATTAAGATTCAGCGTGCGTTTGCACACTATAACACCCTATATGGTACGCGTCCTGCAGGCTACTTTAAGGGCACAGAATTAGAGGGGGCAGAGTTACTGGACGGGTCCTTGTTTTTGAGGTCAGCATTATTGACGGCAGATTATGTTGGCTGGGTGCGCGAGGGACAGAAAAAACAGGCATTCGGACGGGTCTTGCTAACGTGAAAAACGGCGCGGAACCCGACGAAGTATGATATCTGTGTTCAATTCAATTACCGCTCACCCTTTATCGTCCCTGCCGTCTCGATGCGTTGAGGTAACATGTATTCTAGACCTCGACGAACTCTTCCCTGCCCCTTCACCCCTCTCCCCCCCAAACTGCCAGGGACGACGGCCGAGTCCCTCGCTGCTCTTCGCTACGTCCCCAGGAGTGCCGGTAGGGGCATTCAACGCAAGAGACGGGAGGCCGTTCGTAATGCGGTCTACGCCCGTGTCAAAATGAGCACACGATATGGTTCCGTGACATTGATCGACATCGAGGTACTCCTTGTGTAGTTTGATAATCATGCCTTTCATCCGACGCCACAAACAACATGGATCAAGGAGTGCAAAAAGCCAGTGCTCGATGTGTGACGTGATGTGATTGAATACATGGGTGGTTGTCGAAGTACGTGGTGAGAGTACTGTGGAGCAAGTCAGTAAGGTCGGATGATTGTCCGAGTGCATCGAGACGAGCCGGTACAAGGAAGATGAGCCGGTTGCCACAAACGTCATCGTCCGGCGCTCGTCCAAAAATGGGACAGATTATATAATCGCGTTGATCGGCCCAGGTCACCTTGCTTGGCAAGGTCATGTTTGATTCCAGGAGATGTGTGAAATTGTCCACATGTACAAACAATCACGCGCCACAGCATGCGAGCTGTTTTCGATAACGTGTAACTTGGTGGCCTGCGGTGACTTAACTATCTGTTTGCTAGCGATTACATATGGGCTGCTAAGAAGTTCGACTAATCGTGTTATAGAACCCATGTCGATAACGCGCAATTGTCTCATCTGCTTGCATACGTAAACGCTCCTCCTCTTCTCGCAAACTATGTGACGGATGACGGGTAAATAACTCGTCTTCGAAATCGCGCAGCAATCGGATGGTGCCACGTTGGCGTGAGCGTGAAAGGGCTACATACGCATTGAAAGGGCTAAGTCCAAAGCTTGTTGTCTTGCCTATGTCGACGATCGCGTGATCTATTGTCTGGCCCTGAGCCTTGTAATCTGTGAATGCGTATGCGCCTGTAATAGGTAGTTGCCGACGTGTTACCCTTTTGCGAGGATGGTCTCCGATATAGAAATGAGCCACTTTAGGTGAGAGTGGTACTTCTTTCTCCAGCAGCATCGATAGCTTTCGGCAGTTGTTGACAGTTTGCAGCTGTACGATAATGTATAGGGGGGGATATGTAAATTCTTGCATCGAAGTTTCAGCATCACTGTCATCCGGTCGTAGCTGCTCTCGTGGATCTAGGATGATGTCCCTGATAGTACCGCGTGACCCATTGGCTATGAACGCAGCCGGGCATATATTTTCCGTGATCATCACTTTCATACCTATTGCCAGGTCACATTTAGTTGACAGATCACCTGTTTCTTCTGCAGTCATTTTCGCTATCACGAATCGTTGTTCATTTGAGGGTCGAGTCCCATCAATTGAATCCTCGGCACGGAATCGGCAGTATAGATGGCCTGTCTCCGAGCAATGCTTTTTTAAACTCAGTAGGTTCCATTGTGTTCGTACACTGTTGCGTGGAGTGATTAGCACTGCGTCGTTCCACGGAGAGCTTGTGAAATCAGGGACATCACAATCATCGTTCGTCAGCACCAGCGAGCGTAAGATTCTAAGGTCCTCCACTGTACAGCCTCCTTCACGTGCTCGGCGAAGAAGCTCTATCCATCGGACATCTGTTATGCGCATCTGTTCATTGAGGACAACGACAGTATCAAACTGCGTGAATAAGTTGCGGCCTATGTCCCCTTTACTGGTCGGTTGTTTTTTAAGATACAATGCGCGATTATGATGCCCTGCATGTCAGAGGTTTCTATGAGCATTATGGTCCCAGTGCTTTGACACTTACCAACTGGTGGAATCTGGTGAAAATCACCACTTAACAAAATGTCAAGTCCTCCAAATGACATTGTTGAATCTGCTCTTCCGAGCACAATGGACAAAAGTTGAGACACGTCGGACAACATGTCACTCGTCAGAAGACTACATTCGTCGACGGAAAGCAATTGAACACCTTCAATGTTCTGTCGACGACGAGCTGCCATGTCAGGAGACGGATGAGTGGCCCATTTATTAGATCGTGAACGCATCACAGGCAGTCCTGCCCATGAATGCAGCGTACAGCCATTGATATTGACTGCAGCAATCCCAGTAGTAGCAGTTTTAGCAAAACATGAGGCTTGATCTCGACGATCATAAAGGCGAGTGATCATATTCAAGAGATGCGTCTTTCCAGTGCCACCTTCACCTAGAATTAGCATCCGAAGTTGTTGGGGAGTTTGCTGCCACAAATGAGCTTCGAGCTGATTGCGAACAATATCGTATGCCATATGTTGCATGGCATTGAGTGTCTCCACATCTTCATCATCCATTTCCTTTGTATCCGCGCCAACCTGTAAAATGGCAGCTTCCTGCTCCTGAACGCCTGTCATAGCATTCGCCATTGAGTTGACACCTCCAATATCAGGGTCGAGATCCTCATGAACTGGCTTCTCCTTCGACGTCATTTCCGTGGCCCAGCGACTTAGCATTTCGATGTCGCTTGCAGATGCTTTCTTCAACTCACACGTCTCATTAACTTCTGCTTTATCGTCCGAGAAAAAACCCTTCTCTTTTGCGATGTCGATAGCAACTTTAGCATACAATTGTTCTCGCATCGAATATTGATCTTCTAGGGCACGTTCGATCGCTTCATCAGTCACTTGCACGTGCGAGGTCTCCGTTTCATCTAAATATTCTTCGTCATCCACATTGTGGCCTGAGCTCTCGAGACCACCTGCCATCCAGTCAACAGTAGGAGCGTTTTGTGTCCGTTGAGCTTTTGCACTATCAGTGCACTGATGGTAGTAATCGATATTAATAACCATTCGTCGAACCGCTGCAGATGTCTCTGAGATGAATTGTTCGAAAGCCTCTGTGAATGTCATCGTGGGAGGTTTCAGCTCTGTCATATCGCGCCAAGGCTTGAATAACGCGAGTACGGCTGCGCAGTATAGTGTATTCGGCTTCGAAACATCAGCACGAGGGAACCAAGGACCTGGAAAGTAAGGAACAATTTCGTTTGGAACAGGGCGGATGACCCGGCATCGGGTTGAGCGGTTCCGTGAGGATCGATAGGGGACTCGCACACTGCGAGATTGTCGTGGCACTGTTTCGCATTCAGGCAATGATTGTGTGTCATAGGTGTTGACAAAGAAATCAACAAAAGACAACTGTTCAAGCTCATCTCCTCTGTCAACGTAATCGTGAACAAAGTCTTGAAGATAGACACCATGGTCTGTCATTGACACTGTCACATATTCCTTCATAACTTTATGTGAGACATCGCATTAAAGTAGTACTTGAAATGAGAATTACCTCGCCGGAGTCTTTGCTTCGCAAATCATTTGCTGAATTCTCGTCCAAATCTGGATACAGTCGCTGAAGCATGGCAAGCAAAGGTCCGATGTGGATGGCTTGAAAACGATGCGACAAAAACCGGTCCCCCCATTGCATAAGATAACTGACTACTTCAGGGGCACTGTACTCTTGATTGCGACTGAGTGAATTAGCACATCGTTGGACAAGTGATTTATTGATTGACCGGAGATCTGTGACGTGCTTCGTATGTTGACTATGAAAAGCGAACGTGTTGGCTAACAAAGCTGAAGTGTTTGAAGATCGTTGTTGATTCTTCGCCGCATAATTAGTAAAATAGAATGCGATATGTCGTGTTTCGGAGCCATTGGTGATCAATTTACAGTCGTGATTGGCCCGGATACAGTCCATGATGGTAGGAACAAAGTTGTTGATCATTCCATCTAATCGGCATGGACCCCAGTTGCCTGCTTCGTCAACCCATGCTTCCTGAGCGAGCGGAAAAGGAGCATGTCGTTTACAACTAAGACGTCCTTGATTTTTCCAAAGTTATCTTCCTTAATACTGAAATAGATCATGTTCCATTACATACCTTTGAACACCACCTGACATCCAGGTCCACAACGATGGGTTTGCAAAGCTTCTACTAAACGTTTGCGCATCGAGTCACGTGATGTTCTATAGCCTGAGCTTCGAGGATCGACTGGACGTGAATAACTGAGCTCTTTAGTGGACCGCTTTTGCTGTTCATCGCTTTCTTCTTCCCTTCCACAGTGACCACGAATGTTCACAGAGATAAAGTTGGCAATCCGCTGACGAAAATGAGGCTCCTTCAACAGTTCTCGCATCCGCTCTGCGGTGGGAGCACCTTCCAACCACATAAGCATATGCAAATGCAGTGTCCCTCGGCCCTGTGCTTCCACCGTTCCGATGTATCCTGAAACCCTGCCGAAAATCCCATCCGTTCGAATGACTTTGCCTGCCTCCACTTTGATGCCTGCCAGCGTTTCCAGAAAAGTGCGAACGATGAAGTGAAAGAAACTTGCCGCTGCATAAGGGTCAGCGGCGATGCGAACTGCTCGGTGATAAGCATCGGGACCGGCAGTTGAACAAAAGCTATCGAGATCAATTTGAGCTCCAGTTAGCACTTGAGCTATCGGATCGTTGACATCGCTCGGATTGATAGTCAACCACAGAGACGGAGGATTGAATTTGATGACCATGCCCCAGACCAGCGAACGGATCCGGGTTCGTGATTCATCAGTACCCATGACTTTCGCTCGAACACCTGTCAAATGCTTTCGCAATGACCGTATCGTGCCATTCGTGAATGGTAAACGTTTGTCTTCTTCAACAGCTGCCTGCTTCATGTCGGCTATCGATAACGAAGAGAATGCTCTTTGATGCCTGAGAAAGTCGGCCCGACGTATCTGTAAAACAGCTGACCGGCAGATTTGCCTTTTCTGAATGACTCCAAAGACTTGAAACATAAATAGATGATCAAGTCGAAAGCGTTTGTCTGCATAGCGCAGTGCCCAGCGAACTTGTCTTTCATATGACACCACTATAGGCCTGTCGACCTCGAAACCTCCACAGGCATAGGGAAATAACCATGGAAATGCCCCCAGTAAATGATTTGGGTCCTCGGGCTCGCCAATGGAATGCCGGCCGCTGGCATCCACTCGACCATACTCTGAAACGAATGACCCTCCACGCCGCACAGCATATGTCTCCCGTGAGTTGAACGTCATATTGGCAATTGCGTGTGCAACAATACGTCCATCATCGACCTCAGATACTCCTGGATCGAGAACTCCAAATGTCTGAATAGGGATGACACAAGGTCCCTCTAAAGATTTGACTTTGTCAAGCACGATGAATGAATCTTAACTTGACACGCACCATTTACCTTCGTATCATTCACTTCAAGTTCCTCATCCTCTTGAATGGTCTCAGCATGCTCCTTTTCGAGCACTTCCCCATCATCCATTTGCTGAACAATGCTATTGATCTCCTCAGGCACTCCGCACTCCGGTAACAGATTCAAATTCGATTCCGAAATCTCGATATCGCGGTACAATGGGTTTTCGCGACAAAGAAAATTCAGTGCATCTCGCACATGCGATCGATTGACGGTCAACATGGAAGGTAAGCGCTGATCCGGGATGGACCCTGCTCCAACAAAGGTGACAGCTATTGTCGCCGACAAGATCCTTGGAGGCGGTGGTAGCAGTTTACCTTCGACCATCGAAGCGACTTCTTGTGTGTTTAGACGATAGGTTGAAACGTTCCCACGTATGCCGCTATTCAACAACTTTGCGTCCCAACAGCGAGATCCCTTGCTTTTCGGATACAGCTTGACCACATACACTGCAGGGTAATATCGCGCGACAAGAATCCGTTCGGGTAATGTCAATATTGAGAGCTCTTTAGGCAGGTCGCCAATCCATAGGCCGTTAGCAAGAGAACAAGCAGGTTTCTTTTTAGCGTGCAACGCCCGGTGACACTCCTGGCAGATACGTCCCTTGAGATGACCGTTTTCCATGTGAACTGCGCCCTCGTACAGTACCATGCCCTCGAAGAGGCGCTGTGCGGGATGCACAGTAGATGGATACAACAGCGCCTTTTCTCCAAGGCAAGAGAAATCATATGGCTCCGTTTCACTGAGAAAAAATTCGCCTGCACAGACGGCACAAACCCCTTGCTGAATGGCTTCATTTCCTGTGTCAATTGCTCAATGATCAAGGAATCCTTCTGCTAACATTATTCTCTCTCACCTGTATGTTCAATAAACGCTGTCACGCACTGTCGCCTCACCGCTTCGCCTACATCACCCAGAAAGAGCCCCCCACAACCGTCCTCATTGGATGGACTGTCAAATCGGGCCTTCTTTACGGCAAATCGTCTGTCATCCTCAAGTCTGCGTCTTTTGCCACTAAAAGCGGCCTGTAAACGCTGATGACTGCCCTCATGATGAGCAAGGGCCTGCAATAATTGTCCACGGGAACGTTTCTCCGCATAGCGCAATGGGATGTCTGTTAAGGCATTTGATATCTCTTTCATGGTGAGTTGACGCAGTAAACTGTTCAAGTCCTCAGGACTCAACATCGTGTATGACACTTACAATGTTCCAAATCTGACACCGTTCACCATGCCCGCAAAAAATTTTTCGTTTGTCTCGCACGTGAAAAGATCCGTGCACCTAACACACGGCCTCGCCCCTGTTGTGCTCCTTTTACTCGCTTTCCCATGTCCAGTCTTGATGCTCGTCACAAAAACTGTTTGTCTGCTGGCAACTATATCGCCAGGTCAACCTTGAAGGAACGCCTTCAATGGCGTCACGACAAAAACAACTTCACTGTATATGACAAAGATAAACCGAATCCTTTCATCGGCGTCGTCGTTGGCCTTGTCTCCGAATACAAGTTGAAGGTTGGGGGTTCCGGCAACTTCTTCGGATATGGCGACTTCGCAAAAACAAAATATCAGCTCAATCTCATGCCGGGACTCGGTACTTGCTTTCAACCTGACTTCGCCAAGGGTTTCACTCTTCTCAACGAACTGCAAAATTTGGCTTCTGCTCACGGTGTTAAGAAAGACATGTTAGTCAATGAAGGAGGGTCTCAGATGATTCGATTTACCAAGAACGTGTTCGAAAAAAGAGTAGCGCTTTGCTTCATCACCGTGCAGTCTCATCTAACGCCCTTTGAACAGGAACATGAAGTGAAATCATCCTCAAAATCCGGTAACGAGCAAACTGTTTACCTATCTGATCTCACCGAACCCGGCTCGGTGCCCTCCAATGAAAATCCTGAACATGCGGATGAAATGGATGATGAAACCAGAACCTGGATAGTCGACAAGGAACACACTAACCTGTTGGAAGAAATCAAAACGTCTCACCGTGCTTCGCCCCTTCCTGTCTACAGAACAAACGATCAGTGGATTGAGCCGGTTGACGTTCCTCGAATCCTACCGAACGCGTTGGTAGAGATTTCCTTCACCATTCACTACACCTATATCAAAAGCAATGGATGTTACTCGTTCAGGGCAGAAATCGTTCAGATCGTCTTACTGTGCGAACGTCGCCCTTCATCTACCACGGCCTTCAATCCGCGCTCCGGTCCATTGCGTACGCTCGAGACCGCCCCGATGATCCGGATCACTAAACGTCCCGCTGCTACGGCAGCGGGTCCCTCCACCGAAGGTCTTTCTGCAAAGAAACTGCGATTGGACGACGAATCGGAAAGGGAAGTCGCTGAAGGTGTCGAGAAAGATGAAGACGGAGGTAATGACTAATTTTTCACGTGATTGTAACAACGCCCTGGCTCCTCTTCCTTGAACCTGCGTCGTTTGCTTATTATTGTAACATAGCCTTCCTCTTCCGGCTGTATGTCAAAAGTTTGCGCTGTATCTGTAGTGTTGTAGAATGGGCTACAAGCAAGGTGTTTTCCGTCGGCAACGCCGACCGCTAGTGAACCATATCAATGAACACCATCGGTCAGGATCATTGTCAATGCTTTCGGAAATACTTGCCTATCGCAGAATGATATCGTTCACGCGGGCGCAGCATGGAGTTGCTCCACCTAAACGTGTTACAGCAAGCGCCGGCGGGCATTGAAACCGTGGTCGCTCGAGGATGCCCAGTAGCTCCTGCATGCAGTCCACGCGTTCACAGTTCACCCAGATACCTCATCCATCGGCGTCGCCATGTCCTCCCCATTGTCCGAGCACCCCATCCATATATCAGGTATGTCCTCATTCTTGTACGCCTTGAACGTAGAACAATCCATTCTTGATAGCCATCACTATCAGCGTCAAACCAACATGTAACAAGACCGTGGATCATGTCGCACTCCGTACCCAAGTCGGAGGGTTCGAAAAGGAGATTCCAGGACAACTCTCCCCTAGCCAGGAGTACAGGGAAGCGTTCGATGTCCCTCTGTGAGGATACACAGTCGGATCGATTCGTGAGACCGGGTGTTCATCGTTTACAGTGAGCTGTCTACTCGGGACGAATTATCTGTATCAATGCAATACCAATCACAATTGCTGGGCATTGAACGCACCCCTCACATCCACATCACCATGAAACACGTACAGGCGGGAAGAGAAGTGAATCCACTACGCACCCCCCGAAACACATTTAACACTGGTCTTTTGAAGCATACGTGAAACCCTGCAAATATATTTCCGTGACTCTTGACATCTCAAATGAATCGGCCGCTGATGAGATGGCTCACATGAATGATCGCGCCATGTCCTTCAGTGAACCTTCCCATGATACCCTGTCTCCCACGAGTGAAATACGCCGCATATGTCCTCTGTGAGTGTACATCCACCCTTTTATTTGATTATAACCCAGAATGACAACCCAAAGATTCCGACTGTTAATCATAGGCAATGTGCGACAATCTTTCTCCACGTCCAACAATGGCCGATCACTGACGGCCGAAACTCTCAGACCGGTGTTGGGAAGTCCTCCCTTACTAGAAACGTGTTCGGAGTTACGGACATGGTGAGTCTATTCCTGGCTTCAACGATTGTGCTCCCAAACATTTCCACTAGTTCGCCAGCCAAGCCTTACGAGGACAAGCTGAAATCGACCATGAATTCGTCTCGGCACAAAACCCTTTTTCGTTCTCCATGACAGCCTCGGACTCGAGGCAGCAGAGGGCGACAATCTGGCAAAGGTCAAGAAGTTCATCCGCGAACGACAACAAAAAGAGGATTTGAAGGATAGATTGCACGCTGTTTGGTAACACATCTTGTTGCCATCGGAATGCAATTGATCAGGTACTCAGGGTGTGCCTCCCGGTGCCATATGCGAAGGGAAGATTACTCGAGGCCGGAGTGGAGGAATTCCTGAGAGATAGAAAGAAGATTCTCGGCGATAGTACGTGAATGAGATGACCCTGACTGGTTGGTATCTGATGATCTCCAACGCGGTGTAGTTCCGATTGTTGTTGCGCTGACGAAGCTCGACTTGCTGGATAACCCACTTATATTGGCCTTGCGTACTGAAGGTGCCAGGTTCAGGACAATAAGGGAGGCGCAGCCCCTTCTAGAGCCGCGAAGAGCGAGATATCTACAAGAATTCTGCACAGAACCCCTCCTGCGAACAGTAGGCGACATACCACATGTGGCTGTCTCTAGTACGTACCATTTTACACCTTGCTCGTACATTATTGATCAAAGCCATGATAGCAAAAAGTGGTTATCATCTGGAACCGACGATTTCTCAGCTCGTGAGGAAGACTACGTCGGAAATCGAACGGTCCACCCAAGTTGGTCTACCACGTAGTGTGATGTCCGAGCAACAGACCATCGAACGCAATGCACTATTGTATACCGCAAAAAATGCACTGCCAGCGGATATTGAAGCACAAGTGGATCTTACCATTGAGTGCGTCGTATATGTATCACTCTCGAAGCCAAGCTCATATGTTCCTATTTTTGTAGAATAGTGAAAAACAGTGAGTCCTTGATATTTCCGTGCTATTGTTCTGAACATGGCCCAAGGATACTGGGTGAATCTTGGTGCTAGCTTCAGACTTCGGCTGAGAAAGTCAAAGAATACCTGCTTGTTATACATCGCGATATTATCCGGGTTTGGAACTTCGATGACCCGGAAATGGTGGGAACTATTCCTCTTCATGATATAGTATCTGACACTGTAAAAGGCCCTGCAAAGCGATAGGTTCAAAGAGGCGTTGTTGGGTACTTCAAGTCCCATTTCGGGGATCCTGCTGGGCCCACTCATCAGTCCTATCTCTGTTGTTACATCTCCCATCATTAGAATCGCGAGGTGGCCTTCCAAAATTTCCGAGTCGGCGTGAGTGGCCATGCCTCCTATTCGGTCGTCGAGCCTCGCTAAACATTAACACTGGAATCAGTCAAACTATTGCAAAACGCTTCATGGCATACGTTACCGACCTGATCTATGTTATGAAGATTCTTGCACCGCATGGATCCGTCACTGCTCGGGACGTAGCCCTCGCAGTGGACATCTACACAAAGTCAGGGTATAGAAACCGTATTCACTTAGAGGTGAACGATTTCTATGCGAGTGGCGCATTGGTAGGGCGCAGCGCGGTTGCGGACAAGCTTGAGGCGCTTGTCAGACGGTACGACGTCACTGACGAGGAGGTGTTGGACATGCGGAGTCAGATGCGTGTTCCGCGTGTTCCGCGTGTTCCACCAGTTCCCGACATACCGTTGTGTGGATGACGTTCATTACGTCCCTCTACTGTATTCCGATGAACCAGCTGGGCTCACCACAATTGGTCTCAGGTTGTGATAACACGATTTTGAATTATGCGGCCGCGATATATCATTCGCCGACGTTTGGACGAGGAGCCACACCACAACTCATGCAGAGAGCTATAGCCTGTGACTGATGCAGTGATCCACTGTCATGCGTCAATGTGATATACACTGTACACAATTCATTCAAGACTGATACGCCGAACAATGGACAGGTGAAATCGAGCGTAAGATGGAGGAACTCATCTGCTATTCCTTGGTCCATGGAGGTAGGGGCTTGATGCTAAATGCAAATCAACCGCCTTTTCCCCCCAACAGCTAATTGCGTGGTACTCTAATGGGCTTAGTAGTGGACGCCTGAACATTGGAGCCCTGGAAGCGGCGGACAGCCGAGAGGAATCTTGCGGGCCCTACATGGGAAGAAAGGGACAAGACGACCGTCATGATGCTGCACACAGATAACGTCAAGTTTGAAGAGTATACTGACGAACCCTATTTTTTGAGAACCCCTGCCACCGAGTCAATATGTTCTGCAGCGAGGAGTAAAGTAGACGATGCACTCGGCTTTGCCTCAGCATCAAGCTTAGTGGCTGGCCCGGGAGTCACCTCTGTCAACGAGGTCGACTTCGGAATCATCAACGAAAATGGGACTCGTTTGGATTAGGTGGATCGGGTTGAAAGGCCCAATCGCTAGAGGAATAGATGGATGGATTTGACGAGACCTTGACTTTCTCCGGAGGCCGGACAAAATATGGGCTTCGCAGGCAGCCTTTTACAGTGGAGCCGACAACATCAGACATGGGGATCGTTAAGTGCGAGGAGAATGTGGCCGTCGGAATTGAACGTACGGAAGAACGATCATTACCTGCATCGCCATAGGAAGTCCCTGAGATTAGGCCTTAAATTATACTGCAGGACGGTCAAATGATATTAATTAGTATTCGTTAATTCATTGCCCGCTGCATGAGCGCTTGAGCATGCAGTCGAAGACAGCAACACCAGCAGCACTGTCCTATGATAGTATGGGTTGGATTGAAAGTCTGTTTCTAGGGTATCTGCACTTTCTCGGTGGACGGATCCGGATAAAATGAATTTCTGCACTGTATGAAACATAGCGCAGACTGAGCGGAACCGAGAATCAGTACCCGTGCTATACCCTAGAAGTGTATCCACGTCTTGTACTCACTAACACATCCTCTACTGAAGCTTCGGCAGCAACAACGGTTGGCCACAATGAATTTCCGGACGCTGTCTTTTGTTGTGCAGGCCCTGCAAGACTCGTGTCTGTCATGGAGACGAGCGAAGCAAATATTAAAAGGGGAATAACGGTCAGATATTGGGTACAGGGACGGACTTCTTGGGTAGGTTAGCATATCTCTTTTCCTTCATGCTTGTGATGAAGCGGCCGTAAAAATGGCAAAGAGACAATGAGGGAGCATGATCGCACTCGCTTCTTGAACCGTCGGATTTATATCGTTTGTGAGTTATGGCTCGTATTCTCCCGCCAAGCATGCCTCGAGAAGGCATATTTACTCTTGCCTTCACGTCGATCATTCAGTGTTGAGCGCTATTGCTGGATCGCAGCCCTGGCGGGGTGCCTTCATATTCCGAAGGCCTCTCTACGTTATCACCACCCGCACCTTCTTCCCTCCCATGATGTATACTCCCAGATTCGATGAAGAGAACAAAACAAAACCTGCCGTCGCGTGCAAGATCGAGTCGACGGACGAGGGCCTGACCACGGAGCAAGCTGTCCCACTCGGGTTCTTTCAGAGGCATTTAAAATGGCGGGTTCCATATCACGGCAGATGTTATCGAGCCTCGATGGGAGCGAATTCGCAGAGGAAATGGATCACTCGATACTGCACTGGATCTCATCGCCTTGGGTTAGTTCCGCCCTGCTCGTTCGGCTGTCGTGGCCTGGTAGCTGACGCACGTTGCACTAGGTCGGAGTACCCATTTAGCGTCGTTCAGCTGGCAATTGGATTACTGCACACCAAAAAGAACAGGCAATGAGTTTTTTTTTGATGGTTCGGCGTGGCTTGGCCATTCGGGCACTGCCCTTGGGTTGTATTGTACGATACCATTGTCGCTTCTTGCATACAAGCTAGGCATAGTTAGTTTTGATGATCTGATAACTCGCTCTAACCATAAATCGCTTCTATGAGAGTTCTCTGTTTTGATCAACGGCTTTTACCTCTAAAGCCACACTGTCCAAGTTTGGCTCCTTGTCTTGCTCCAAATCAGAAGCCAAGTCCAGGTCCAAGTCGACCAGATTATGTTGGTTATGATCTAGTCCTTTGCTGATTGATGGCGAGCTGAAACGTGAGTATTTGAACCTCCGACAAGTGTCCGCCTGCTCATGTTTCACCATCACGTCACGGTTCCATCTGACTGCGGTTAGCGTCGCCCGATGCATGCCTCCTTTCATTTCATCATATACGACAGCGAGTCGGTCGTGTTTGGACGGGGACCTGCAGGTGATGATAGCACTGATCGGATTCACCCTGCACTGAAAAAGAAAATGGCAGGCTGAATACTGCGTAAAGGCGGTATCCACTCTGTGGTGCAGTGACGGGGCTTACGACGACCAGGCATCTCACATAGGTCAGTGATGCCCGCTCTCATACTCACTTGCTCTTCGGGCGAGCTTGCCGGGATGACAGTGGACATGCTTGCACCAGGGGCACCAGTCACGTCAAGAAGACGATGGCCCACACGCTGGGACGGAAGTAGGTCCAGGACCATCCCTCTTTGGGCAGCCCTTTAAGAGCTCGAACTTTATCGGAGGCCAGAACCACTGGATAGCCGTCCGAGTACTTCCAGAACGTTCGGTTCTGAACCGGGAGACAGTGTTATACCCCACGTTCGTTTGTCGCCGTGACGTTCATCTTTGAAAGGCAAGTTCGGATTCATGGTTTACTCACAAGTGTTGTCCACTGATGGGACGTGATTCTGGAAGCCATTCTCCGTGCAGTGCATGTTCACCAGTCGGCCGTTTAACGGGAAGATCAAGACTGGCGTGCACGTGATCCGTGCTAAAGGCAATGACGTCTCACTAATTGCTCGATCCAATTCCACAGCATCCATGTTGCACGACGTCCCACGCAGCATATTTCCATGGCTTCGCATGCCCGAAGGATACGCATGGACACCTCGGCAGGCTGGGCATCGAATGCGGTACCCAAGTTCATTTGCGGTTGTTGCCGGGTTGTTGCCGGATATAAAGTGGACACGAGAAGCTTGTCATCGCCTTTAACATTCGCCGTTTTCCCTTCGTCCGAGAACAGACTTTATAGCAAAGGTCGATAATGCACTTCTTCAGGACTGCGCTTTCGCTTGCTTTCTTGGCTGGCTCCGCCCT
>JBBPMX010000257.1:0-17209 GCA_038090515.1 Pulveroboletus cf. viridisquamosus | reverse complement strand
GTATGGTATATGCAAAAACATGGCTGAGGCAACTCAGCGAGCAGGATGTGCGGTTCGAGATCGAGGCCTCTGTGGTCTCTATCTCACAATGGTAGAGCCATGGGCACTCGAACTGAGCTTGGTTGAACAGGATGGACAGGTAGTAAGTGCGGACCCTGACAGGCCCTATGCAGGGATAGTAAGGAAGACATCCTTGAAGCCTGACCACACTGGCCATGCATCTCTTCGATTTGTCCAATCCAAAACATGTCTTCGTAAGTTATTCATGGAGTATCTTAATGACAAGTCTCCAGAAGGTCATAGCTACTGACTACACTATCGTAATGACACGCTAATAGCTTACTATAGTGTTATTTCATGGTGAGGTATACGCAAGCAATGCTGAGGTTTCCGCACCTGCAACAACAAAGCGCAAATGAAATCAACTCCATCCCACAACAGAATGACAGCAACTACTGGATACCCTCGTTGTGTGGCGGGAACAGGCCTATGCAGAGGACCCTTACCAAGGTGTCTGGCCAATCACGCACTTGCTCAACAAGGATGGCCTTGAACTCCTGAGCAAGACACATCTGGCTGATATTGCTTCGCCATCCGATTGTTACGAATCTCCTTGCACCTAACTTTTATCTTCACTCTCCTTTTCCTCACTTTCCTTCATCCCCATGTTTGCTACGTCACGTGACCTCCATGAGGCCGATCACATGACCAGTCACATGATGAGTCCAGACCCTGACGACATCTATGACATCATAGCCTCAAGGTTGCCACATGGCAAACCCTAGACTACCCTAGACCCGCAATCTCCATTGGATCTCCACAGCAATCCTGCCATCTCCTAGATCTCCTGATCCGATCTAATCTCCCCATGTATCCATTAGTATATATTGGATCTCGATCCCGATCCTCAGATCCCCAATCCTATCTCCTAGAACTACAATCTAGATCTTAGGGCTCGCCTCCTTGCAGCCTGACCTCTTTAATCTCTGTCCTTCCATTCCTTCATTACGCTTACTGTATCACAATTGTTACCATGTATAGTAGTGTACAGCTTGGTCCGTGTGTGGACCCAGGCAATATATAAGGCCAGTGGCCTAAAGCCAGGAACCCTAGCTTTAGCCACTTGTCGATTGGCTCCTCCTCTGTCTGCTAAGGGCTTGGCCTTCGGGCCTCGTCCCTCATGAAGGCTCTACAACAGTTCCTGCTCCAGCTAGCCCATGACACGGGCATTCCTTCTTTCTGCCAGGTAGCTCTGTCATCAGCTTTCTCTCCTTAGGGTTATGGTTTGGTCCAGCCGATGGTTAAGATCGGTTTCTCGGTGAACGCGACGAGCCGTTCACAACACTTGGCTAAAGCTCCATACGTCGCCTGGACAAGAAGGCACGGTAAGCACTTGATTAGATCTCTCCCACTGATGTTCTTTAGGACCGGGTTGGAGCCCAGACCCAGAAAAGGGGCATACTGATAATTTGAAATTTACAGGAGTTTTTATAGGTTCACGCAGCTTGAAAAGCATAAGGCAGGTTGGTCATAAGTCCCAGGTCAACAGGCAGACACGTTGGGTAAGACCCCTGACAAGGGCACCATATTGGGTATGTGAAGACTTGGAAGTACCACGGCTATTTATCGGAAGCATAAGTCGTTTGCATAACGCCGCTAAAGTAGAACCCTGTCCGACATGCTAGGGGCAAAAGGTAAAAGAAGTAAAAAGATTATATTCCATTTATGGCTGTCGTCAAAGCTGATTGGGTTCCTAGCAAGATGTTAAAAGGCTATCTTATCATTGATTACAGACTTCGAGAGCATGTGAGCATTTATTCACCTCAGAAGATTGCTTTCTAGATTGTCTGTAATGACAAAAAACTAAGCGAGGTCCACAATGACTGCTAAACTAGCATCTGTCCGAAAAGACGAAAAACTACCGATCTCTGTCCAGAGTATAAACGGATAGCCAGGCCCAGGCTTAAGGGACATAGAGTATGGATACCGCTTGAAGGGTCCCCGCATACCATGGTTATCAGGTATATGATGTGGTCGTCCGCCGCGATATAAATATGGATAAAGTTGCTTTTGCTGATAGTGCACTATGGCGGGATCTCTGTGATTTGAGTCCCCAGGTTCACGGAATACCTGAGACGTCCATCGGCATACAACCGTTATCCCATAGTTTCGACACCAGACTATGAGCCATCTACCCCGTTGTTATGAACCATCTTCATGCCCCTTTCTTTTCTTGTCACATGACCTGTCACATGACTGGGCCCAGACCATGACATCATATGATGTCATGCCTCATGGCTGGCACGCCCCTTTAATCTCCGTTAACCCTGGTGGGAACTCTCTCACAGTCGCGTACTTATACTAGCCATGTATAGTAGTTTATCCCACAGACCCTATGGTCCGTGTGCTGTCATCTGTACTATATAAACCCAAGTGTCTCAGCTGGCGTCCCCAGCTTTGACCACTTGTTATCCCATTACCTTTGGGGTGATTGGTGCGCATGAGCTCATCCTTCCTCTTTCCTATCTCACCAGGCTCGGTAATAGCCTGTAAGGCCGAGGCCAGTGGTGTGTGCTCCTAGAGTTTGCAACACTTGGTCAAAGCTATTTACACCGCCCTCGGGTGAATGGAGCGTCTCGTCGCTGAAGAAATCGAGATCGGGTGCATAGTCCCCATCAGAAAACCAGGATCAAACAAGAAAGCAAATCTGTATTATACGGTTGCCAGGCCCAGGCATAAGGGACATCGCGTAGTGGTTCCACGTGATGGACCAGGGCATATCACCCATACCAGATTGCATACACGCTCATCCGGTGTATTAAATATGGATAAAGTTGCTTCTTGCCCAAAGTGCACTAGGGCGATCTCTCTGTGGTTTGAGAGATCCAGGTTCATGGAATACCTGTGACATCCGCCGTCAGCGCACAATACGCATATGACACTCCTCGTTACCGAGGCTCTACCCCTTTTGACGGAACCCCCACCATCCAAATCAAGCTGTCGAAGAAGATCTAGCTGCCAGTGGTCTTCCCCTCCCTCATCTCATCCAACCTCTCCCCCTGCAAGCATCCCCAGACGTCAGTTGAAAGATACCGGCGAGTAAGGACTGTTAGGATTACAAAATTTCTCTCTACGAAGGATCGGTGCCTGGTTCTCTGGAACAGGCACATACACAACTCCGCAAGTCCCCCAGTTTTGAGGGCTTGCTTGAAGCGCTTCCCCAAGTATCCGAAGAGCCTTACTGGCTCAAATTCAAGCAAAGACAACCCCCGCTCCTGCCCCCACAAGAAACCATGTTGTCATCGTCGACCCTGACCAACGATGAATTGAAGGTGCTCCTCACAGCCCTTTTTAAAGAAAAGGAGGACAGCCCCTCCACTATCACAAAGAAAGTTGCCGATCCCGGCAAGTGGGACAGCAACCACAACAAGTTCCAGGTGTGGATCACCCAAATCAAAGTCTGGGTCTCGCTTCAAAGTTGGGGCTCAGACAAGCTTTGGACCGTCGCGGTCCTATCGCATATGGAGGGAGATGCTGCCTCCTACGCAAGATTAAAACTAGAGGAGTACTGCGACTCCGAAATCACAGATGCTACCAACAATGCGGGAAAAAGTCTAGGCTATCCCCGCGGAGATGATGCATGGCCAGAATGGAAGGTCCTCCAATGCGAGATCAGGGACCATTTCCAAATCGATGTGCTTGCACACGAAAGCCTTCAGAAGCTACAACGACTGAAGCAGCAGGGCCGTCCCATCGACGAGTTCCTGCAAAAATTCGAAGTCCTCTTTAAAGAGGCAGAACTCGAGAACGGACACGGGATCGAGATTCTAAAGCAAGCAGTGGATGCTCGCATATACATGCAGGTCCACCTCCACATGCATGTGGAGAACAACATATTTGAGTTGATCGATGCATACAGAAAAGTCGGTCGCTTGTTTGAGTCCGCAGAAATCGAATGCAGGTTCCAACCAAGGCGCTACAGCAGAGCGCAAAGATATAATCCGCCTAAGGGACCACCACCTAGCCAGCAGTTTACGCAATATGGGACACAACCTGGAAGGGGAGCTCCCATGGACATCGGGGTAATGCAGGGGCCCCCAGACACCCACACATGCTTCAATTGTGGCAAACCCAGCCACATTCGGAAGGACTGCCAGCTTCCTAAGAAGCCATATAATCTGGCACAAGATAGGAACCGAGTGCCGGTTCAAAATATGCGCCAGGTCTGGGTACCCAACAAGGATGGGTACTACACTGAGATGTGGGCGGTCGTCTCCGAAACCCTGCCCAAGACCAAGGCCTGCACAGCAACCTCCTTCCGACAGGAGTATATGTCGGATGAAGCTCATGCCTATTGGGCCGATGTCTTCAAAACAGAAGCCAGGACAAAAGTGTCCAAGGCTTTAAAAGGAAGCAGCTAGTCGACGGTAGGGTGTTGCCTAGCAAGCTGGACAAAACCAAAGAAAAAATTAGAAAATTAGAAAACATCAAAAAATTAGTTACCGCGCATTTGGACCCCTCAACTAGGGATGATAGTGACACTTTTGTACGATCTGGTTTCAAGCCGACGAGTGCGGCCTTATGTAATCCTGTACCAGTAAGTAGACTGGACTGCGGGCGCGCCAGTACAAGAGTGGTAGATGTAGACGACTCGTTGACCATGCTCAAGGGAGAAATCCCCATAGCTGGCACTGAGCCTGTAGCCGAACTCTCAGAGTGCACCGACGGAGACTTCCTGGTTAGGACAATCAGCCAGGTGCTGAAAACTTTAATAGATTCTGATACATCTGTAGGGGGGTCTCTTCGGAGCTCGGCACCAGACTATAAACATAGTGTGCTTAATTACCTTTTTAAGAATAATTGTGCTGACCTTAACCTTAACAAAATCCCTACACAAGAAATGATCAGTGGTGGAGAATTCACGGTGGACATTGCCATCCTCTTCTCCACGGGTCAAGTATAAAAAGATGATAATATAAAAGCACTAATTGATAGCGGTGCCGTCAATACCTTCATCAACCGCAAATGGTGCATCAAAAACAAAGTTAACTTAATCCCGCTTGTACAACAAATCCAAGTATTTAATGCTGATGGAACTCCGGGCAAGGCCGGAAAGGTAACCTATCGAGTTGAACTCGTTGTGGCGTTGCAGGATCACCATGAAAAGATCAACGCCTTTGTTGTTGAGCTGGCTCCAACCAAATGATCATCGGATATGACTGGCTCGCCCGACACAACCTGGATATCAACTGGATTGAAAAGAAAATCAATTTCACCTGCTGCACGGACAACTGCGACAACTATAAGTCACAACAGAACGGGTACTTTGGCTTCAAACTCCATGTCATCGAGGACGGAGTGGCCGAGAAAGTGCCTGCAGCTTACCACGATTTTCTTGACGTTTTTTCGGAGCAGGAATCCAATCGAATGCCTTTATGGAAACATTGGTATCACGCCATCGATCTCAAGCCCGACTTCGTTCCAAGGAAGGGGAGAGTTATCCCGCTATCCGACACAGAATTGGAAGAAGTACGGACTTTCATCAACAAGGAAGTCAAAAAGGGCTACCTCTGACCGAGCAAGTCTCCCCAAACGTCCCCGGTATTCTTCATCCTGAAGAAAGACGGTAAAAAGTGTCTAGTCATGGACTATAGATATTTAAATGAAGGAACCATCAAGAGTGGGTATTCCTTACCACTCATTTCACAGCTTATAGATCGCCTGAAAGGCGCGGATATGTTCACAGCGATGGATCTCTGCTGGGGATACAATAACGTCTGCATCAAAGAAGGTGATGAATGGAAGGTGGCGTTTGTAACGCCAATCAGAGCTTATGAGCCCATGGTCATGTACTTTGGACTCACCAACTCACCTCCAACCTTCCAGAATATGATGAACGATATCTTTTCAGACCAATACACATTCCTTATTATATACATGGATGACATGATGATATTTACCAAGAAGAAAACAAAAGAGGAACACGAAGCGCTAGTTCATGAGGTCTTGCAACGCCTCAGAGAAAATGATCTCTATATCAAACCGGAAAAATGCGCATTCTCAAAGGACAAAGTCGAATTCCTTGGAATGAATGTCTCCAAGAACAGCGTCGAAATGCAAGAAAAGAAAACACAAGCTATCGCAGACTGGCCAGAACCAACATGCCTTAAACAAGTCCAGGCGTTCTTGGGCTTATGTAATTACTATCGAAAATTTATTGACCAATTTGCAGAACTCACAAGGCCATTGAACAACCTAACAAAAAAAGATACCCCTTTTCAGTGGGGCGACACCGAATGAGCGGCCTTCCTCACTCTCAAAAAGAAATTCACGGAAGCACCTCTCCTAGCATATCTGGACAGCACACGACAAATGCGTATTGAAATGGACGCATCAGATATTGCAACCAGAGCAATCCTCTGGCAGGAATGCGAAGATGAGCAATGGCAACCCTGCGCCTTCTTGTCCCATTCCTTCGACACCACCGAACGGAACTACCCCATCTATGACAAAGAATTGATGGCGGTCATCCGCGCATTGGAAGAATGGCAGCACTACTTAATTGGATGACAACGATTTGAGGTCTGGACAGACCACAAGAACTTGGAGTACTGGAAAAAGCCACAAACCCTTTCGGGTCAACAAGCCAGATGGCACGCCCTTCTCCAAGAATTCAACCTCGAATTTGTATATCGCCCCAGATCATTAAACCGCGTGGACCCCCTTTCCCGCAGGCCAGACCATGGCGATGCCGTTGAAAATCTGAATAAAGATGTCACGGTCTTACCTGCAGAACTATTTATAAAAAAAGTTACCTTAGAATCTCCTCTCCTGCAAAAAATACAAAAAGAATCAAAAAATATAAACGATGTTCTTAACTATAAATACAATACCCAAAGGGAGGTCTACCTCCATGATTTCACTGGCCGAATATACATTCCACTTTCTATTCGCGCCGAAATACTTAAGATGTGCCATGACAACCTCCTGGGGGGTCACAACGGACAAGCACGCACTTACCATACTATAAACCATTTCTTTATGTGGCCGCAAATGAGAAAAGATATTATAACCTATATAAACCACTGCTATACGTGCGCCCTCATGAAGGATTCGTCTAAAGCACCAGCAGGAAAAATACAACCCCTCCCCATGGCTAGTCACCCGTGGGAAGATATCTCAATAGATTTTGTAACCAGACTACCACCAGTCGACCAGATTGACTCCATCTGCATTATTGTAGATCGCTTCTCGAAAGAAGTTATTTACGTACCATGTTCAAAGACAATCTCCTCCCTTGATTTAGCTAAATTATTTCGCGATCATGTATGGTCGCAACACAGTATTCCCTGTATGATAGTATCGAATAGGGGCCCCCAGTTCGTGTCGTCATTTATGACTGAATTATGTAAACTATTGGGCATCGAACAAAAACTCTCCACCGCCTATCACCCGCAAACAGACGGACAAACAGAACGAATTAATAGGGAAATGGAACAGTATCTATGTGCATACGTCGCCAAGAAACAGGAACATTGGCTCGACTATCTGAAACTCACGCAATTCCATCACAATAATTCCCTCTCCTCTTCCATTGGATCCTCTCCATTTGCCGTCACTCGGAACTACTCCCCTCGCATGGGTTTTGAGGGTTCCTCAAGTTCCTTGGCAGGAAGTTTTCTCGCTGACACCGGACGCGCACATTACAAGGTACAACAGGCGCTAGAACGCACACATGAGCACATGGCAAAGAACCAGGCATCGGCAAGATCCGACGCCCCGGACTATGCCCCTGGTGATCAGGTGTGGCTCAGTACGGACAATTTGAAATTGCCATACACTGCTTGTAAGCTAACACAGCGATGGCTCAGACCCTACGACATCATACGCGTCCTCCCTAATGCAGTCGAGTTGTGTCTCCCCACGTCCTTCAAAATTCACCCGGTTGTGAACGTATCAAAGGTGAAACCCTACCGCACCCCACTGCCCGGACAGCCAATCTCTCGCCCAGATGCGATTGAGGTCTCGGAAGAGGGTCACCCAGAATACGAGGTTGAGGCAGTCGTCGCCTCCCGCTTGAAGCGAGGGAAATTGGAGTATTGCGTCCACTGGAAAGGGTATGACGAGGCGGACGACACATGGGAACCGGCTTCCCATCTTGATAACGCACATGACCTTGTCAACGCTTTTCATCATTCCTCTCCTTCAGCTCCTCACCCGCTGCGCGGTCTGTCTCTCGATGAGATGAATTGCCTGTTTACGATTTACGGCCCTGAAGCTGGTACTCCATTTGCAACGACTCGTCTGGAACTTGAGTCATAGCAAAGGGGGGTAATGTTATGAACCATCTTCACGCCTCTTTCTTTTCTCGTCATGTGACCTGTCACATGACTGGGCCCAGACCATGACATCATATGATGTCATGCCTCATGGCTGGCATGCCCCTTTAATCTCTGTTAACCCTGGTGGGAACTCTCTCACAGTCGTGTACTTATACTAGCCATGTATAGTAGTTTATCCCACAGACCCTATGGTCCGTGTGCTGTCATCTGTACTATATAAACCCAAGTGTCTCAGCTGGCATCCCCAGCTTTGACCACTTGTTATCCCATTACCTTTGGGGTGATTGGTGTGCATGAGCTCACCCTTCCTCTTTCCTATCTCGCCAGGCTCGGTAATAGCCTGTAAGGCCGAGGCCAGTGGTGTGTGCTCCTAGAGTTCGCAACACCCGTTGCCAGAACTCACACTGGCCAGATCAAATGGAAGAAGAAGATGCCGATGAAAGGAAAGAGTAGTCGAGTCATCACACCCCCACACATGGCTGAGGCACATAGAGGTTTGAAGTCACACACCTCAAAGTGTGGAAGCAATGCAAACAAGTCTTTCTGCAGGTGATCTGCCTGATAGCTCAGAACCCTGAACACCCCACCATCGGTACCGTGTACCTTGAAATATAGGTCATCCTGGACAATTCCGAGAAAGGGCATGTCGGCTCTTATCACCATCTCCCGACATTGATACCGTCACATCTCCAAGTATATCATTAAGTGAAATCAACTTGCCAGCCAAGTCTGGGACTAGGGCCAAGGAGTGCTCCGATTGAGCTTTTACTTCAGCCTTCTGGACCACATCAAGGATGAACTTGCTTGTCAAGGCAAACCTAACCTTTCTATGCAGCCACTGGAAGTGCCTGGAAGTGCCTATAAAATGTGCAAGTATTCACATATGTACTTGTGCTAATCTTTCTACACAGCCACTGGAAGTGCCTGGAAGTGTCTATAAAATGCACAAGTATTCACATACTTGTGCTAATCTTCCTACACAGCCACTGGAAGCACCTGGAAGCACCTATAAAATTGCCTATATATTCATATACTTGTGCAAAGCACAGCCACTTGAGATGCCTAAGTATTCACATACTTGTGCAGTATCTAAAAGTACCTATAAAAGAAGCTCTCAAATATCAGTATTCAGAGACTAGTATAGTTACCAGTGGTCGGCGTTGCCAACAAACATCACCTTGCTTGTAAGTCCAAGAAAATGACAATCACAGCTTTATAATTCAACACAATTGAAGCAAAATGGAGAGGCAAGACAAGGATCACGATATTCGTAGATAATACGGATCGAAAACGAGGCGCCTAAGCTTGATACATAATATGGTGCACGATTTAATATGATTGAAGGCAAATTGTGAGGCAGAGGCAGGGGAAACGACGATATGAGAGTGAAGGGGTGTCACATGACGTGGGGATCCATCACCTAGTCTTTCATTTTACCTTTTTTGTTCGCATCAATGGAGCGATTCATCGATGGCGAGGCACTAGAAGGTCCATCCGATGGCTGCAACATTGGAAGTTGACCTTGTACCTGTCTATCTGGTAAATTGTCCGTGCCATCATTGGAGAGTGTCTCCTCCCTTTTTTTTTCGGTGGCGAGGAAGTTGACGGGGTTGAATCTGATTCATTGTAAGTACGTTTCGTGACTCGGAAAGCAGGCGAGGGCTGTAGCATTCGCAAAGGCCCGCTGCGAGAGTCGTAAGCAGGTGTGGAAGAGGTGAGTTGTTGCTTTAATACAACAACTTGCACGATCTGGGCACTGAAAGAATCTGTGTCCTTGGGCCTGATATAGGAGTGATAAATGGTGAACGACACTTCAATGATGGCGTTTAGGAGGGTCGACTGGAGAGCGGTGGGCTCAATCCATTGTCCATCTAAGTATGCCGCCAAAGGACATGCACGGTGAGTTGTTTGGATGTTGTGCAGGTGTCATTTGTGATCAGCGTTTACAGTCCACGTTTTAGTCTCCTCATCCATGTCTTCTAAAGGGTGTTTGTCATGACCTGGTTGACGAGGCTTGCTATTGTCGTGGTTCGTCAGGTCTGAGAGATAGATGGGACTGTCGTATGCAGTATCAAGGGGAGCTTTCACAGGCTGGTCCTTAGAAGAAGGTGAATGCGTGTTTTATGAGTAAGCAACTGATGAACTCTTTTTTGGAAGACACTTTTAGTGAAACGGATCATTTTGGAAGATCGTTTGCCAACTAACATGTCCTTCTTATTGGGACAGTTAGTAGCGAGATTTTGTAGTTCGTTTAGGAAGTCGTAAGCTCTAGTGAAGTCTGCTTGGAACGTGGAGGTCTGTGGCTGAGTCAAGTGGAACTGATATTTTGTTTTTGTGAAGTCACCGTATCCAAAATAATTGCCAGAGCCAGAGACGTTCAGTCTGTGGTCTGATACCCTGCCAATGATGACACCGATGAACAGATTGTCATCATCGGGATGGAAGACAGTTGATTGAAAACCAGATAGATGCCATTGCAATGCTTTCGCCAGTCCAGGTCTGGTGACATAATTGAAGGCTTTTTAACAGTCTGCATGAGCAGCCTCGAGGTCAGACATGGAAGCAGGAGGCGACCACATTCTTCAGGGGTGATGACTGATGTCATGGATTCCTGAGCCAGAGCAATGCAGTTGAATGTTCTTTCACAGATGACAAATCGTGTGTCTCATACTTGACTGTCAAAGCTATGTTTGAAAGCTTTCAATGTTGACTCTGACAGAGTTGTGGTCAATCTTTGCTCAGTTGACTTTGAAGGAGATGCTTGAGGCACTCCATCAGGTTCCATTACGCTTTGCAGAGAAACGAACACGTGCCCATCTTTTTGATGCCATCAAGGACGATGCAGTCAGTCATGAGCAATTACAAAAGGCATTGGCAGACAAGAAGCATCGCTTGACGAAGAACACGAAAGAACGGTTGCATGCCTGCAACAGCAGGGTAGCCAGAGTGGATGTGGTGATGAAGAACGCTTTTTTAGCAACGTAGGCGACAAGGTTCAGCAACAGAGAGTTGAAGCTTTTATTGATCATACTAGTGAGTGACACGAGCAGATAAATAGACTGTCAGCTGAAGATGATTGTCAGGTAATGAAGTAGTTCAGCCAGTAGCATGTGCCATTTGTGCTGGCGGGTTTTTCAAGCAAGAAATGGTGGAATTCAATTTCACAACGTATGAGGACAAGTCAATATTGTTTCCCAGCATTCGTCATCCCTCACAGAGACTGTATGAGGGGATGGTATTGTATGAGCCATCCTTAACGATCTCTGCCAATCAAACTCTAGGGAGTGCGTGTCAATCATGCTTTAGGGATCTTGCTCGAAGAAGAAAACCTTCTTGTGCGCTGGCGAATGGTTTATGGATCAGAGATGTGCTGAGAGAATTGGCTATTTTAATGTTACCAGAATGCATCCTTATAGCGCATTACTATCCAGTCGCATACATCATCAAGTTATATCCTAAACACAAGGGTGCTCGTTCTTGGGATCCGTCAACACTTAACAGTGGCATGCGTGGTAACGTGTCTACCTATTGACTCAATACTCAAGATGTAGCCTCTATGGTGGAGGGCCTTTTATTGCCTCCTGCACCAGCTATCTTGACAGTGACAATAGCTGTAACATTTGTTGGGTCAGGTCATATCCGGGATCAAGCACCTCCATCTATGTTATCAGTCAATCGAAGCCATGTTCACAACACATTAAAATTTCTTTGTCGTGAAAATCCTCTGTATCGGAACGTTAGAATCTCGAAGGAGAATCTGGAGCTGTTACTGGAACATGGAGTGCCTGAGGAGATTCGATCAGTGGCACAACAAATGGATAATGGCGATGTGCTTGAAAAAGAGCATGCAGAGATGTTGGAAGAGGAAGAGATCATGGTCATTGGAGACTTAGCGACAGAAGGTGCGTTGAGCCATTGATGGAGAAATTAATATGAAACTGAAGCCAGCGAAGGTCCACAGGAACCAAAAGTTATTCCTGTCCAAGCATTTGGTGTGCTTGATCCTGGAGTATCTGACATGGATGACGGTCGTGTGCTTGCACAAGCTATCGCAAACACTACATTCACAATGAACGAATCGTACACAGTTCGTTGGGGAGGCTCCTTCATATCAGAATATGGCCGTGTCAATGATACAGGTCAATTGTCCATAGGAGACCCAGAGGATCCCAATCATTTGCTTGGAGCATTTCCATGGCTCTTTCCTTATGCCGCAGGTGGCTTTGAGGTTGATAGACCGGTCCCTCTATCATATGAAAAACAGGCATGCTGGGCAATTTGCTATGCTGATAAGTGCTTCCGATTGGATCATCAGTTGATCTTCCAGGTCTTTGGGGTAATCCAGAAGCATGAGATGTGTCGCTCAGCAGTTCTGCAGATGTGCTGACAAGATTTCATTCAGTATGAAGGATCACTATCATGCTTGACGGTGGATCAGTTGAAGCAAGCTGCAGTTGAGGAGGATCAGCACCGTCCGATATCCAATCCGTCTATACGTTTGCTTCGGAAACATCTCAGTGCGGTTCGTTCGAAGGTGACCGGAACAGATGAATCTTGCATACGCATTCGGTCATTTGTTTGGGGTATGGTTATCAAGTTCAACCTGCCTTCATTATGGATCACAATAAATCCAAGCGATATTAATGACCTGATCGCACAAGTGATAACGGGTGCAGACATAGATCTTGACCGGTTCTGTTCGACAGCAGGCCTGGATGCACATCACTGAGCAGTTCGGATTGTGGCTGACCCTTATGCGGCTGCAAAATTTTTCCATTTCATTGTGACAACGTTCTTGGAATCGCTCGCCGGCATCACTGTATCAGAAGACCGGATCAATCGTAGAGAAGGCATATTTGGCATGGTCTCTGGATATATAGGCATGGTTGAGGCACAGGGACGTGGTACCCTCCACCTGCATATGCTCATGTGGTTAGCAGGTGCTCCGACTGCTGATTGCATGCAGGAGCTGTTAGCCGATCTGATCTTTCATGCATGCATCCAAGACTTTATTGCTGTGAATATACAAGGCCACTGTGAAAAGGGTGAGACATTAGGGGATGAGGAACATCACAAAAGAAGCGCAGTTTCATACTCCCATCCAGTTGACCCACGACAACCAAGTTATCTTCTGCGACGAGATCAGCAGTGGCGACAACTTGTATAAACACTCCAAACCCATCAGTGCAGACCAGGCTGTTTTATAGTTGTTAAAGGTCAGACAATTATGAATTCAGCACGAGTTATGGTAATCAACTATACAGGACGACTCATTTGCAAGCAACATGCCCCTTTTCCTGTTGCTGAGCATGCATGGATAGATGAAGCAGGCCACTGGGGGCCTCGTTGCATCAATTGCATGATCAATAACTTCATGCCCACTATCCTTGACTGTTTGTGTGCCAATCATGATTGCAAATTAATAACTAATGGTGCAGAAACATGACACATAACATTTTACTTCACCAACTATGCTGCAAAACATTAACAGCACTCATCAAATACATCCGCGCTCTTGGCCAAAATGTTTGCATTTCATTCGAGACGCTGCGCTCAGTTGGAGGAATTGTGAGCCAGGAACAAACTTCTTATCCAGCAGTGTGCTAATTCTCTTAGCTGAAATCAAGAGTTTAGTGCCCCTGAGGTTGTGAGCTATCTAATGAACTGGGGAGACTGCTACTTGTCCCATCGGTTTCAAGCGATTCACGTTTCCCCATTACTCACTATGCTTCTACGACTGTACCCGGACTTACATGACAGGTCAAAGGTTCAAGCGAAGGAAGCGAATGCAACAGAGGTAAGGTAATGGCCTCACATGAGAGTGAACACAGTAACGAAAATGTTATTCTAGACAGAATATGTAGCAGTCTCAATGATGGAGAAAGGCATCTACTTGCAAGATTATGTCCACGATTATGTCGATCAGGGCGATGTGCTTGAGAATCTCTCATATTACGAGTTCTTTCTCCATACATATGATTCTGCAGTGACTGCTGATACCGATAACGTGTCACGTCGCAGACATCACTATCACGTATCATATCGTCCTTCATGTAACCGGGCAAAACATTGTCGCATTGTTCAAGGAGAAGATATCAAGAAAGTGCCTTACATTCCAGGACGATGGTTCCCACGAGCTGATGTCTCCCATCCAAATTCACTTTATTGTGCTGTGGTGCTTGCATTAATGAAGCCCTGGTGTGATTTGATCCAGTTAAAATCAACATCAAAAAGTTTCAGGGAAGAATACTTGGTATTCATGGAAATGGCGCCATCTTCGACACATCACACTATTGCCAACCTAGACTATTATCATCAATGTGCAGAAGGGGCAGAAACGGAATGGAATACAAAATCTTCAGCGACTAAGTGGACCCAAGGGCCAACTGAGATGTCAAGTGTCAATGCTGATGAAGATTACATGGGTGAGATTGACAAGCCCAGGCCAAATGTGACTGAGGTAGACATTGAAGAAGCGCTTCAGACCCAGTATTCAATGCGGGAACAGCTATATGCGAAGGTGGCGATTGACATCGCAGAAAGCGCTGGAATGTTTACAGCCCCTGAAGCATGAACCGACTGGGAAGAAGGAGCGATAAGAGGAACATCAGCAGAATTACACAAATTAGTGTCCTGGGAGACTGAGCTCGAAGAAAACGAGAAACGATTAGCAAACTCGATTCTAGCAGATGAAGGCTTGGTCAGTCAGGGTGATGTCACTGGAGGAGGAAATGTGGATGTCAGAGAACCAGATGTAGAGATGACAGTGTTCACTGAACCAGAACAAGATGTCGATGAAGACATGGCGACACTGAACTGAATGCAGAAACTAGCTTTTGATATCATTCGTCGACAGTTAGAACGTCACCTCAGAAACGAGAACCCACCACAACTATGTATGCTCCTTCTAGGTGAAGAAGGGACAGGAAAAACGCACTTGCTGAATATGATCAGTCACCTATATGCTCGGCAAAAGAGGGCTTACATGTTTGTGAAAACGGCTACAACAGGCATTGCTGCTGTCAATATTGATGGACACACGATCCATTCTTGGGCAGGTCTACCAGTCTTCCGTACTCAGTCAGACAAGTGGGTGACACACCCAACACCTGATATGGCACAACATCGAGCACATAACATGAACGGAGTTCAGTTGCTGTGCATTGATGAGTGTAGTATGCTCACCACAGATCTATTGTCCGATCTCTCCCAGTTAATGTCTATCGTCTATGGGAAAGCAGACTCTTCTATTCCATTTGGGGGTGTGGATATATTGCTGTCGGGAGACTTCCATCAAATTCCCCCTGTCGGTTAGTTAACTTTGAACTGATGCTGAATACAACTCATCTGCATGCACAGGTAAACATAACCGTGCTTTATATCTCGCCAAGCAGCCCAACAGCAAGGCCGACCTAGGCCGTAACCTGTTCACACAATTCGACACCATAATCATCTTAAACGAACAAAAACAGCTGACAGACTCACATTGGATGTCAATCTTGGCTCGAGCGCATTCAGGCATGTGTTCAGCAGATGACTTATCAATTCTTCACAAGCTTGTGCTCTCCAATGACAAGTTCAAGAAACCAGATTTCAAACTACCTCCCTGGAGTGATGCCATATTGATTACACCAAGGAACAGTGTTCGTGTCGAATGGAACCGATTGAGCTTGAGCAAGCATTGCATGTTAACTGGGCATCGTCATTTCAGGTTCCCTGCAGAGGACACAGTTGAGGGAACTCAACCCTCTAATGAACAGCGGTTAATGATTGCCCAAATGTCACCAGAGGATACAGGCGACCTCACACAAAATGCGACCTGGCGATAGGCATGAAGATAATGATCACCGAAAATATATCCTCAGCTGCAGCGCTAGCGAATGGAATGCGGGGAATAGTAACGGATATCGCTCTTGATCCAAGAGAGCCTGAGACGACGATGACTATCTCAAGCGATGGTGTTCGGGAGACGTGGTATCCCCCTCTGTATATCATCACTCGACTCATGTCGACACACGGACATCAACAACTATCCACATTACATGATAATGAAGTCCCACTCACTCCCAAATTGACCCATTTCTATATTGATGACCACCCTCACAAAAGAGTGACCTGGCACCAGTTACCTATCACAGGCGCATACGCCTTTACAGACTACAAAGCACAAGGCCAAACAATCGACCATGCAATCGTCAACATCGGCAAAATGACCAGTTTTTCACTTAGTCCTTTTAATGCTTACATAGCCCTCTCGTGCTCACAGGGATGATCGACAATCCGGTTGTTGTGCGATTTCGAGGACATTTTATTTATGCGACATCCATCAGAGGCATTAAGAGAGGACGATGAATGTATAAGTAAGCTGGCAGCAGATACATGTAAACAGCGGGAGATGTAGTTTATGACGATGAGTGGGGAAAGAGTAATAAGCAGTCACATGACAAGCGGTGTGGCTGAATGGATCCGAAACAGCCAGCGCTTGCATCCCAAAAATCTGTAGAATGACATATATGGGTGAAACCTGTAAAGCATTCCTGCATGGCTGGGGCAAGAACATGACAGTAAATGAACTTTGAGCGAAAGGTGAAATCAACCAAAAACGCATACAACACTTTTATTTGTACATGTGGACGTTTTCACATATGAACCAGACATGAGACATGACCTTGCCAAGCAAGGTGATATCACAGAAGCATATATAAGTATGGAATATTTGTGTACAATCTCAAACATTAGATTTATATCCTTATATTTAGGTCCTAGGGTACACTTGAAGAGCCTGGTTAAAGTTAGCTCAGTTAGAGTTAGCCAGGATTATATTTGTCTCAGTGGAGGGTCCCCCTGAGCATAGCAAAGGAGAGGGG